>JBBJLR010000040.1:15202974-15220332 GCA_037577145.1 Brachypetersius gabonensis | reverse complement strand
ACTTTTGATATAATGTCATTAAATCATTCACTCCACAGTCCATATATGCTGTGTTTGTGATGTCAAGAAAACCAACGTTTTTACAAGTATAAGTCTTTTCAGTCTGTAGCAGTTAAGCACTGCTGCCCATACATGCTTAAGCCTCTATTACATAGTGTTGCTTCAGGGTAACATACCCATTTCCCCCCAGTTTCACGGGCACAAAAAGTCATACCCCAATAAAAATGCTCATTTTAATTTGTAAGGAAGGATAAGAAGCCAACAATCTGCTTGTTTTTTTTTTTGTGGGCGGGGGGTCTGATTTAATTTTTCTCTGTGGATTATGTTTTCATTTAGTAGTTCATTTTTAAAGGGGCAAAATAGCTATGTTGCCTCGATGCAACAATATGCAACAGTGGAATGAGGATGTGGCAAGGTGCCTCTGCAAAAAAGACAGTTTCTCCTGAAAAGAGCTTCCTCTCCTTTTACACACAGTAACCTAAAGATGAGTTGGACTCGTGTTAATGAAGACTGAATGAGAATAAATACATAAAAATGATACTCCTTTGTTGTGCATTGGTGCTTATTGGTAATAAACCTTCACTAAAATGATAACTGACAGTAACTGTATCAGTTTTTCAGTACAAATGTTTATTTAAATGAAGATGTTGTAAAACGTGTTTTGTTATGAAATAAGGAGATACATTTTAAATAGACTGCACTTTTTGTATTTATTACCATTACTGCATGTTGTTGCACCAAAGTAACACACCTAAATCTACACTCTATTATTATTATTATTATTATTGTAAATGATGTGTTGAATTGTTCAGTGTGCTCTATGACAGGTAATATTGTGTGCAAATATTTTTTTTCTCTATTATTTCATATATCATGCAATAGAGGGTTAAGTTAGAAGGTCTGTTCAACAATATGTACACATTTGCTGGTACGCTGAAGCATTAAGGTTAAACCCTTCATTGGAAGTAAGAAGCCTAGCCCAAACCCTGCAAAACAGGTGTGTTCCAGTACTTTTTGTCTAGATATTGTACCTTGACTGCTCAGTTGCCCATGAGGTGATACTTTTCCTCATTTTATTCTAAACTATTTTTTAAATCTTATGTTAGGAATCTTTTGGCTCAGTAGTGAAAGATTTGAGTGTGACTGAGTGCTAACATCACAACAATGGGCTAGAATGTGAAGTAAGCATTTGTCATACGTGAACACACCACAGCACAAAGTGTGAACACTGTGGAATTCTTTCTCTGCATTTAACCCATTCACCAAGTGAAGCATTGGGCAGGCAGGAACACAGCGCCTGGGGAGCAGTGTTTGGGGATGGTATCTTGCTTAAGGTACCTCTAACAGTCATGGGATTCAAACTAACAACCCTCTGGTCGAAGGGGCAACTCCCTAACCACTAGGCCACCAGCAGCCCCATGTCTGGCAAAGAGTATTCTCCAATAATTATTTGTATGAGATTTTGAGCAGACAGGTGGTTCCTTTGATTGACATTCTGTATGAATATACATACAGTATATACCCACATTTTAGTTCCTTTTTTTTAATGACAAATTCTTTGTGCTTTCCCAACTTTACCAAATAAGAGCTTTAGCAAGCTCCCTTTAAAAACTTGCCAAATCTTTATGGATTTGGACTTTTCCTCTGCCTTCCTTGGTGAGCTCAAGTGCAGTATTGTCAGTGGGGAGGATGGGGTGGGTGTTTATGTGGCGTATGTGGTGGGTGTTATATTGGGACCAGATGGCTTAAGCCTGCCAGTGCCTACTGAGATAGCACACCGCTAAAGGGCTGTGCCACCAAACCCATTTTGATTAGACTCAGACTTTGGAGCCAGAGAGGGTCTGGCAGCCTCTGCCTAGCCTCCAGATCATAAACTCCTCAATCACCCAACTAAAGTACATTCCTTTGGCTCGGCACTCCACACTCAAAGCGATGGACTAAGCCCGGGTTTATTTGCCATTCTTCTCTTATGTACTTCCTTCTTTCTGGTCCTGCACTCCTCCTCCTCTAATGCATTCTCTGCTAAAGCGCTGAAAAAAGAGGAAGGGTGTTTGTTTACCAGAGCCCTTCTCGTTAATATAAACCAAAGCACCCCTGTGAAGGAAGAGGGAGGAAAAAAAGAGCAAGGGGGAAAAAAAACAATTACATGGGGCGACGTAAATGAGGTATGGCCGCGTCGACAGAAAAAGCTTAATAGTTCATTTCAGTCATTGTCTGTGTGTGAACGCGTGGGGCTTTTTGGTCCATTACCTCGAAAACAGTATGTAAATTCGCTCTTTTGGAGACAAAATATTTAGCTGTGCTTTGCTCTGAGCAAATGAACATGGGATATGAGAGAGAGAGAGAGAGAGAGGGAGAGAGAGGCAAGAGGTTGGAAGATTGTTTGAAGTCTGCAGTAACCAGCCCTTAGCATTGCCCAAACTGTGCTTAATATATTAGGTTTAAAGGCATGTAGGTCGTGAATGGGAACTTACATAAGAGTCCGCTAGAGATGCTCACAAGCAAGGCTCATTAATTTAAGTCTTTTCTCCTTTCAATTCACTCTCTCTTATTACCATCACTGCACATTGTAGACGGAAATGATGAATTTCACCCATAATAATGTTTGCACTCTGCAGTACAGTGCTTAGTACAAGCCACCGAATTAAACATTAACATTGTTCCTTTGGTTAGGGCTAGAGCTTTGGCTTCTCAAGACTCATACAACATGGAGAGCTTGCATGTCACCTGACAGGGAGAGATGTGGGGACGGCAGCCAAATACACTATATGGACAAATGTATTGGGACACGTGACCATCACACAAACAGGGACTTTAATGACTTTGCATTCAAATACATAGACTTCAATATGGGTGTAAGGGTAGTGAAACAGGTTTGTCACAATGCTTTTGTCCATATAGTGTATATAAGATTAATTGACCCATTTATTAAAAAACTATAACCACTGATGAATTAAAATTCAGTAAGCTGAAGGTTTATGTTTTTCTTCACACAGCTCTTAGACGGCCACAGGCCAAGGTTTTTTTATTTTTATTATTCCTGCTGCAACATGGCACGCATTTATTCAAGAGCAATTCATTCTATGGTGTTCAGGAGCATTTGGTGGCATGGGTGGTAGCTTAATTTCTATCAAAAATGAAAACTGTAGCAAAATCAGCAGCTCTTCTTACAATTGGCCTATTTTGTGTGAATGAATGTTAATTCCATTTGATAACTAACTTATATTATGTTTGTAATTCTCCAGCCATACGTGTCATAAGGGAAAAATCGTCAGAAAATGTTTTAGTAAGATGTTTTCCACCACAAGCTACCAGAGCAGCTTCACTGTGCACTGGCATAGTCTCTGTCGTCTCTGGAGCTGTACTGGGATGATGGAATATCGTTCTTCTACGCAGATATTCCTTCAGTTGATGTTTTGATGGTGGTGGAGAACACTCTTGGTTCAAAATGTTAGACTGAGAATAGTGACAATGATGATTTACTCTATATCCAACCTAAAAGAGACCACATCAATCAGGGAAGAAAGGTTTCATCTTAGAATAAAGATGATCAGTCAGAATAACTTTGCTGTCATCTAAAGTGACCCTATCCCACAAGTGGACAAGAGGGCCTAGGCCTTTATTTCCTGTCACTATGCACGTGCCCACTTGTGGAGAACCTGGTGAAGGATAACTCTTCTGACTCATCACTTTATTCCACATGTCTATAAACCAGTGCCTGTAGTTTTTACACCACTGAACTCTCAAATGTCCATTCGTCTTTGTAATGAGGGATTTATGCACTGCAGCCCTACTAATATGGTTCAAGATGGCAAGAGAAAAGTCACTTGGATCTTTTTCTCTCGCCCTCCTGATCCAGAATCAGCTGGGTGTCAACTGCTTAATCATGCAGTTCGGCTGTCTACAGGCATCTGCACTTGTTATGTTACTCTGCTCATTTATTCAGGGTTTGCCTTAGTCAGTCTACTGTGGATACAACTGTACATAAACCCAATTTAGAGAAAAGTAGTCTGTATCATATTTTCATTATATCAGTGCCGATAAATCTATAATACCAATAACACTTATTAAACTGAATGAAATTGTTCCCAAATTGTTACTAATCATAAAGAAATACTAAGACGTCAGTAGTAGTCCACTTGCGATGGGGTCCTGGTTTGTCCAGCACATTCCACAGATGATCAGTCAGATTGAGATTCTGGGAATTTGGAGTCAATGTCTTTGTCATGTTCCTTATAAAAGGAAAACATGATTCAGCAGAGCACCTGCTTCTATTGCTCCATAGTTCAGTTCTGATTCTCACTAGTCCATCCGCAAATTCACTCGGACTAGTTGCATACCTACGCAGCCACAGACACAACAAACTGTGATGTGCGGTTAGCTTTTTTAATAATTTGTGGCTCTTCTGAGGGATCAGACCAGATGAGCTAGCCTTTACTTACAACATATATCAGTGAGCCCATGACCCTGTCACCGGTTCACAGTCTGTCATTCTTTCAATCACTTTTGGTAGGTACTAGCTATTACATACTGGGAACACCTCATTAGACTTGAAATTTTAGAGATGCTGTGATCCAGTCATATAGCTTTCACAGTACTCAGACACTCAGAACTTTATGCTTGGTCAACAAATTGACATCAAAATCTGACTCTTTTAATATAACCCAGCCCATGACAGACACCAGGGTAATGAGATAATCAATGTTCTTCACTCATCAGTGGTTTTTATGTTGTGAATGTAAATCGTCTCAGTTTTTATTGGCTGCCATATGTTATGCCTCATTCAGAGAGCTTTCCAGGCTATGAATGGGCATAGTGTAACGGTCACTGGCTCATTTAAATAAATGTGTTTTTGTGACATCGCAAAATGCATCAACTAGTAAGAATGTGTTTTTATTTTTAGAAACTTTAGCAATGCTTACACACTAAATCCAACTCTTCACGCAAAAAAGCAAGGAAAATGTTGGTCTGGTTTATATGGGTCCATTAACATTAAAGACCTTGTAAATGATTCCCTAAATGCTGTAGGCAGTCCTTCAATTTTGCATAGATCTGTCCATAAACAGCAGTGATTCTATTACTTGTTTGTGTGTTCTGTATGCTCTTGAAAGTACATTCTCAGTAGTAGTCATATAACACCCATAAACGGAACATAAAACTAAGCTCATCCACTCGCGCTCAGCGTGCAAAACACGGCACTGGCTGCAGCAACAATTCAGCTCTGCAGCTGCTCTAAAAAATACAGATCCTGAAAATTCAGCACTGCTCGGTCTAACAGCTCCCAACATTTTGGAGTTAATGCCTAACGTTACCTGCACCCCTCTTTAAAAGCCGTGAAGTCACCGTGTCTGAGGGGATTGGCAGAAGATCAATACCACATGCTGCTTCCCTTTCATGGCTATTGGCCTGCATGACAAAGTGAAATGGAAGTGGGGAAGCCTTTCACCACAACTGATAGATGACTGTATGAAAAGGCGCCGGCCACAGAGCTGTGATCACAAAGCCTTGCTGCATGATTGGCCAATTGATCTGTGGAATAAACTGACCTCAGAGCAGGCTTCACCATGCCGTCTGTAGCCACACTTCACATGTATACTTTACATTTAGTACATTTAACCCCTAGACGATCATAAATAAAAGCAGAATTTCATGTTCAGTATTTCTTATTTGTTGCTCATTGAAACGAGCAATAGTCGAGAATCTTCTATGTATTCTAAATTGTTCTAAAACTATACTTTATTGGTTAATGCTGTTTGTACAGTCTTGTTTTCAGGACAGGCCATCCTTCACATTGTGTTTGTTATTGTTTGGTGACAAAACAAATGAGGGAAAAAGGTGATCAAATGTGTCAATTTCCTGTTGGTCTTATGTAAATTGAAGGAAAACAAAATTACTAACATAGCTAACGTTATAATTAACTCTGACGTTAATTTGGATTCAAATAACGCAATGTAACTGTGCGCCCTGTAATGGACAACCGACCTGTCCAGGGTTTTCTCTGCCTTTCACCCTATGATCGCCTCTTGTGCACAGATCTATTTGAATGATAGCAGTATTTTTGTACTTGTTGTGAAAGTGTATGTGAGGTTGTACGCTGTATGAAATTACAAATTAGGTACGCCCATCACAAAAAAATAACTCACCTTTTTTTTTTTTTCACTTCCAATGCTGCTGGATTATTGCAAGAGACAGACCAGCAGTTTGATACTTAAAGGTGCTAAGGCTCATGATGGATGTCCACTAAAGAAACACATACTTTCTCTTGAAGTAATCGTATTACAGTCCAGTGCCTTTAGACTGAGATTAGGGGAGGAAGTAAGCCTGAAACTGAAACTCTGCTGATCTATGAACCAAATAAATGAAGAGCAAACGAGGGATGAAGATCACATGTGATCGTGATGAATGAGTCAAATCAAGGCTCAGCCAGGAAACACACAGGCAAACCTGCACGTATACACTGTGTTACCAGTTTATGAGAAAAACACACTGTGTACCTTTATGCAGTAGACCTTCCATACACACTGATAAGTCAAAACATTGCAATCATTTTCTTGTTTCAGTGGCACCTGCCATGGTGTGGGATATATTAGGCAGCAAGGAAGCAGTCAGTTCTTGTGGTCTAGGTCTGAGCATCTTCAAAACATCAGGACTCAGGCGCCGTTCCCTGTATCAAGTGGATAATACTGTACCTACCAAACGAGCTCCAAGGAAGGACAACCAGGGCGAACAGGGCTCAGTAATTTGCATAGGGAGTGAAGGCTAGTCTGTCCAATCCCACAGATGAGCTTCTGTAGCACAAATAGCTGAAAATGTTCATGCTGGCTATGATGGAAAGGTTTGAGAACACACCGTGTATCACAGTTTGCTGGGTATGGAGCTGCGTTGTCACAGCCCAGTCAGAGTGCCCATGCTGACCCCTGTCAATGGCCAAAAACACACATAAACATCAGAACTGGACCATGAAGCAATGAACAAAAATGGTCTGGTTTGATTAATCGTGTTATCTTTTACATCATTTACTTTGACACAGAGCACCTACCAAAACATTGTTGCAGACCTAGTACAATCCTTAGCACAGCACACCTTGTGAAGTAGTGGGCAGCCATTCACACAGGGGACGGTGTCTTGCTCAAGGGTCCTTCAGTGGTGCCACTGCCAGTCCTGGGATTCAAACCTATGACCACCATACCACCAGCTGCACCTGTTGGCCGGCCTGGAGAAGTTATACCTAATAAACTGACAAAGCGTAATAAATAATCAACTGTAAGTATGCGAAAGCGGGAGAAAAATGTTATCAATTAAATTGATAAAAGCCAAATTGCAATCCTCCATCAGCTAATAGTGGCCTCTGTCCTCTAGAAGCCTTGATTTGAAGAGCTCTTCTCGTGATAATCCACCACAATTGCAGAACTATTTTTTTTACAAAGACCACACAAGTGTTTACACACAATAGCATGTGTTCTTTATAATTTAATAATGAAATCAAGCCCACATTTGCCCCCACACAGCCGTGCCTGCGAGTGCGCACACACACACACACACACACACAAACAACATATGTGTCACAGTTATTCAAGATGAAAGGAACAACAGTGAGTCTATGTGGAATCTGGAATTGTTTGAAGTGAATAGATTTGTTCAGTTTTAGCCAATTGTCCTCTTTGCTGCAGTCTTTAGACCTGGCACATATACAAACACACACACACACACACACACACACACACACACACACACACACACACACACACACAGTAAAAGCTCAAATTGAACTGATATGTAGGGCAGCTGTATAGTCATTGCGGTAGACCGACCTCAGCTGACCACACATCTGAGCTGGACAGGAGGATGATAAAAATAAACCAATACATGATCTTTCAACTTTAATCATTTATTGGTTTATTTTTATATGAAAATACTGGCTGACCTTTATGTTGCGTGAACGTTTGATGCTCAACCTAAAGTCCAATACATTTCCGTGATTTCACAGCTCATCAGTCCTCTCTCAGGCCTCTGTTCATCAAGAGAGGGGCGTTTATCTGAGGTCACCCTTGTCTTTTGCTCAGGTTTTCAAAGTGTTCTCAGGCAGCCTCTACTTGTGTTTCAAGTGTATGTAGGAGGCATGGTCCAAGCTAATGAGAACTGGGCCTATCATGTTTCTATGTGATAACAAAATCATGGTGTAACTTGATATCATTTTTTACTCATAGCCATGCCAGAAATGCGGCTTCATGAAGACTGTCAAGACAAATGGAGCAACAGATTTGGTCCACAATAACATTTTGCTGCATTAGCATACATCAAAGTTGAGAACCTTTCTCCTTCCCGGATAAAATTTCCATTTTGGAGATAAAATGTCCTCTTATGAGGCTGACAATAAGTAACAGAAATGAGAATGAGGACTGGGCCTATCATGTTGCCTCACAGTGTAATAAACAGATGAGTACTCTGAAGAAATATGCAGCTGAATATCGGTTACAAAGAGAAATTCGCTGAGCTGACAGACTTACAGCCTCTGCCCTCCTGTCTCTTGTCCTGGCAGTGGTCTAGTGTGACTGGAGCTATCCACTGACATTTATATCTCCACCGCGAACCACGAACCATTTCGCAGCCCTTTTGTCGGCTGGAAGCAGGTGAGATGGTACACTGAACAACTCTGGAGTCTGTTGAGCTCAAGAGAGAACTAATTATATGGAGATGAGCAGTTAACCCATACTGCCCGAACTAATGCGGAGATGCTAATCGATGCTAAATGTATGCGACCTTATAAAAGGGGATCGCTGAAGCGCTAATCGATGGTTGATTAATGAGAACAAACCATAAAATGTGGCCAATTAATCCTTGTTCAAGTGTTGCTCTTTGCTCTGCGTTTCCAGTAGGGAGGACATAGAAGTATGGCCACTAATCTCACAGTATGTGCAGCGTTCTCCTCAAGGTTTTTTAACTGTATCCATTGTAATGCAGTTGATGTTAGTTTTTCTATTTTAACCATGTTTATCCAAGCTAAAACCAAAGGGTGTAGAAGAGTCACTGGAGGGAGTAATGGCTTCAGTAGTTTAAAAAATTAATAACTATGTGTTCATCAGCATCAATATGGTGCCGTGGCTATTACAGGTTTATTAAAAATGCCCTTTAGCAGGTTTCCATCCATGGACACTATTTGGCATGCAGCATGTGGAATTCAGAGAGAGAGAGAGAGAGAGAAAAAGAGACAGACAGGCCGTATCCAACCTCTGCCAATTTATAGCCCCTCATGACATTGAGTGCCCCCTTTTTTATGACATCACCTGGAAAATTAGTAAACATAAACGTTGATCCCGCTTTGCCGAAATTGACTGGCCTCTGATTTACTGTGCAAACCTGCTGTCCTTCTCCATAATTGTCCATCAAAGCATGGGAGCTAAAAACCCCAACAACCTGCGAAAACTTTTCTGCTCTGCCGCCAATATATCTCTCTAATGTTAGCCACTCGCCACTTATGAGAAAGAACACGGCTGTAAATCAGGCAGAAAAGAATCATAAAATTCTCCTCAAACAGTGTCACATTTTTACAACCCCTAGCTCCTGTTCCCGCTCTCGAAACATGTCGGAGACATTCATTACGCTTCTCCCTGTCTTCTGCAAGCTAGACTGATATTGAGGTTTTGTTGATAATTTTTTTAGAAACTTTCATGTGAGTGCAACACTAAAAGTTGCCGGCAGTTGAAGCATTTGGATAAATTAGTAGCACAGAAGTAAAGAAGGATGATGGTATGCTTCCAAGACACTGAGTAGAGCATTAAACCCACTTTTATGGTGTCATTGCAACTTTAAAGTGGGTGAAATACTGCTGTAATTCAGCCTAACTGTCTACATGCGTTTAATGTTGATGTTGCCATTTAGACTCTTTGATAACCTGACCTTCATTAATCATATATCCATCAACCAGATGACTCCAAATGATGACAGCAGACTAAAGAAGCCACTCTTCATTTAATCAATTTCCAGTCAAAACTGTTGTTAAGTACAAGATATTTTTTGTTTTTTAATGACAAAAAAGTTTAAATTTCACCAAAAACAATACAGCAGTTAACCGATGTTTTAGTATTTGTTGTGGATAATGGCCATTTTGAAAGAAAGTGTAATCAGTAACAGAAATAAATGGGTGGTCTCTGACCTTTGCACAGTGCTTATTGAGGGTTTGTTTTGTTTTCTACACAATTGTGAAATTGTAATTGTGATTTTTCTATAAAAGGAATACGCTTTGGACCTGCATATATGTTTGGAATATTAATGTAGAAAGAATTGTGTACTTGAATGTAGCATTGAGTTGATACTCTATTGTCTGTATTAAACACTGGATAAAGGGAGGCAGTGGTGTATGTTTAGTTACGGGACATGAGTTTAGGACAAAAGTTCTGTGGATGTTTTCTTATTTAGTAACAGACAGGCTAATTCACATCTCCTTTGGAAACAGTTCCTGCACTGATAATGGAACTGTAACCTGATGAGCCTATACATTTATTCTGTATGGAACATGATTTGATGTTTTGGTGGAGAAAGAAAAGGATTCATAAGTACATAAGTACTGTAAGTTATGAGCTAGAACAGTAAATTAGATTTTTTTAGTTGCCTCATAAAGGCAGTCTAAGGCAGTCTTGTCATGGTCCTGGAGCCCTTCTGCTTTGCTTCCCCCCCCCCCATACTACCAACTAACAGAGATGGGGACTCAAGTCTGAGACTCGGACTCAAGTTGCACTTAAGTCGCACAAAGAAAGACTTGTGACTTGACTTTAGACTCGCCCTCAATGACTTGAGACTTGACTCGGACTCGGGTGCTGTAACTCGTAACTCATAACTCGTAAACCATCTTAATTTCATGGAATTGTTTATTTATATCTCTTGCACTCTTTCCAACGACCCGAAAACCGTCCACCTCACTCCGGTGTCCCATTACTTTTGTCCGAGCTGAATGGTTTTCAGCTAATAACAGTTTTCGAGGGGTTGGAAAGTGGTCACTGAGCCCTATCTAACTGCACAGCTTCACATTTAGAATGGAGATATATTTTTAATATTTACAATTTAGATTTTAGATCATTTAAGGCTAATCCTCCATGTTGGTGAGGGCATTTCACAGCACACAGTCCCGACTCCTGCTAAGTAACAGTCAATTGTAATCACGGGGCATGGCCAATTAGTATATCTTCTGAACATTTAGAGCTCAACATCAAAAATCCCACATTTAGAGTCGCCGTTTGTAAACATTGCCACTCAAAGACTTCAGACTTGACTTATGTGGTCACTGCCACAACACACAAACACTAAATAAAAATCTGAAGAAAGAGCAACCAAAATATGAATAGACTATGCTATACACAGAAATGCTTTGTATAATATCTATATGTAGGTAAGTAACGCGGCTGAATGGAAAAACTATTGACACAACTGGTGGTTTGGAATTATTTATTGCACTATTATAAAATCAGTAGTAATTGTGAACTATTAAGCAATATTAAGTAATGAATGTATTGACCACCTTAAAAGCATATTAACATAATCCACATTTCTATTTAACTCGCATTCCACTGAAACTTGAAATCAAGATCTGTCCCTCACCACCTCCAAATGTGGACTGGGTCATAACACATTCACAGGACATACTTGGTGTGTTTACACGTGGGTTTCTATGCAGTCATGGGAAATCCGGAGCCAGTTACTGATAACAAATGTCAGTGTGAGGCACAAATGGCTTACAGATTACTAGGGCTCACCCTATTTATCATAGTTATATGACTCGTAATCATCTTGATTTCATTTGGATTTGCAGTTCCTATACAGACTACGTAGAACATGAGTGCTTAGAAGTCAATACTTACTATGATATAATAAAACTTTTTTTACTGTGGGGATACTCACCAATACTAGTAAATTTGTGGGACCTCTGTGTTGGTTGTTTGTGTTCCCTCTTATAGCCTGATGCAAAATGTGCTGATAAACATAAATGGTACTGAGTTAATTAACATGTGTTAATGTTAATTAGATAAGATAAATCTTTATCGTCACTGTCACTTTTCCAAGGAACAATGAAACTTAAGGTGCAATTTTAGGTGAGGCATATAGTTAAGACATGAATAAAATAAGACAAACATTTAGTAATAGTAGTATCCAAATGATATAGAAATTGCACTGGTAGAATAAATATGAAAATACAAAATACAACTGGATTTTTACAGTCTATTGCAAGGGGTGAAAAGGTATTAGACATTATGGCTAATAGTTCTACCTGACAATTAGCACACAACATGTGTTGGTGCATCACTTTGTAAGTGTATAAGATGTGTATGGCTGTGGTCCTGGGGTGACTAGTTGGGGTAATGCATCAGCATCATTTCTGCATGGGCCCAGCTGCTCTGGCCAAACCTGCTCCTCCAGGCCCCCGTGGCCACTTTATTCCGATGTCCTGCACCGCGCCCCCCCAATGTCTTCACACAGGATGCCCTGCCCAGTCCCCCTTCGTCCATTCCACTCGTCCACCTCTCTCTTTCTCTCATCTGGTGACTGCACTGCTGATGGCACATCTGGAGCGGGCCCACAGCCTCTCCCCGCTCACACACAGATGGCCCCTAGATTACGCCAGCCGGTGCATTGTGGGTAAGCACCATGGCCAGGGCTAGAGGGGACACGTAGAGGGCGAAGGTATATTGCTTCTTTGATGAGGCAATATGAAGGGCACATACAGGAGTCAACTCTTTAAAGTTGCAGCACTCATAACAAAAGCCTGATGTAATTGGGTATCAATTACTTGCCCTTCATAGATTCACTGTAGGGAGCAGACGAATTCTTTCACAGGAGTGGAATCGAAATTTCCAATCGACACTACATTTGTGAATGTAAGTAAAAGAGGACTTATTGTATACAGTAATCCCTCGCTTTTCACGGGGGTTGCGTTCCAAGACCACTCGTGTAAAGTGAAAAAATATGTTGTGTTTTGCTAAAAATGTAAACCCTAAATATGGCCCCAAATATGCTCCCAGAACACTTTAATTTCATTGTCAATTCAGTTTAATGCATTACCCTTAAAGAAAATGTAAAAGTAAATAAATAATCAGAATCAGAAAACTTTATTGCTTAAAAAACCATTAGCATTGGCGGTTAGCATCAGCAGCGTGCGGCCAAAACAAACACTGAAAAAGAAACATTGAAATAACTCTCTCTACCGAGATGTTTAGACAGGGCACAGCTTACTAATACTAAATAAACTGAGATAACAGTTGAAAATGAAGGGGGGGTGTTTAAAACATTAACATACAAGGACAAGACACGGAGCAGTCATGCTACATGCTGCAGCAGCTTCTTCTTCTTTTCATGGCGGTTGACAATTTTTTCAACTTTTACCGCCACCACTGGACTGGTATTACAGTTTGGTTCTCAGAAAAAAAGTCCAGGTTAGACTGAATCCATGAGTACTGATCCGCATAGAATTGAGGGGTTACTGTAATTGGAAGGTGATATGAAGTTCTCATTGTGTGTGGAAACTTGGCCCTTTGATTTTGATTTCTTAGAGTCAATCAGACTTGCAGACTCCAACTTGTCAATAGAAAATGAAAATAAATGTAAATGTAATAGTTTTGTGAATGTGTACCTGCAAAAATGCAATTAAATGCGGAGGTTGACAAAAAATAAACATTTCACTTAAAGTTGATCAGCCAAGACATGGGTGGTGTCCAAAATGTGCTTTTTTAGTTTAGAACTGGAGGCTTTTAGGCTAATGTGGCTAACCAGCAATAAAAATCAATAATTACCCAAATCTTATTCCTTAAATACACTGTCTGGAACTTCCCTCAGTCTGCTCAACCACATCCAGCTCTTCATTAAGACTTGTGGAAGCAGTTTGGGCTTTAAAATGAGCATTAAAAATGAACAAAGCTATGAGAACCATTTTATTCAAGGCAGGAGACTCTTGATTTAGATTTGTTCATTTTTATGATCATTATGCAACTACAAATGATCAGCAGTTCAACTACAAGTTTTGTTCATTTTTTGATAGGATCACAGCTCCAATTCTAAACAATAGAAACAAAACGTTCACACTGAACATCTTGCAAAAGTGACAAACTGCTAATTTAACATTTTGCCCAGCAGTTCTTTTAAGTAACTGCCTTTGAACACAGTAACAAAACAATAGCAGTACATATCTAAAATGTTTATTTTCAAATCTTTGAGATCTTTTTTTACAAAAAGCATGATATGTGGTAACACTCTTTAATAGCCTGCCATTTAATTTTCATTATGGCTTGATGGAAATAATGTTTGAGCTGAGCAGCATCGCTCACCAAAAAAGGGAAAGTTGCAGCTCAGAGAGTCTGATGTTTTACGCGGTCATAAAATGTGCGAGTCATGATGGATTGATATTCAGAAGCTGTCTCCGGTGACTTTGAGCACAGAATGCAGGCGAACGGTGGCAGATGCTTGCTGAAGAAGCTGAGATAGCACAGAAGCCCAGAGATCGTTAGAGACGCGCAGAATTATAAATCATATTTTCACGTTTTCCAAAAAAAGTGGGTAGTGCCAGAGCTTTATTGTTGAACTTCTCACCGGCAACTGATGGGAGGAAAAACACAGTGCAGCTGCAACAAAATATCAGGAGAGGCAGACAGAATACAGACCAGCGATTACAAGCAGTGGAAAAGCTAGTGAGCTCTCAGCGCACTAACAAGCAAGGCATAGGCGGCTCTCCGGGTGACCTGTGTGACTGGAATACCACCTTTGTTATTAGGTTTTGTGTTTTCTTGCTGCAGAGAAGTTTGTTATATTAGGCTAGTACTGTAATACGCATACTGAAATAGCTTCTTTAATGCTAAATTGCTCAACATGCTAAATTGCTCTTAAATAGGATCTCAATAAGACTTCACATGAGACATCGTGGAGGCAGCTATGATAATGTATTTCTCAGTGGTAAAATAAAGGAATAATATTTAACCATCTTTATCTATAACTTCTCACAGCATAAAAGGGTAAACCTCCATTACAACATACCGAGGCCATAATGCTAGCAGTTAAGATCATCTACTGTCTATACACAATACACTACACACTATATGGACAATAGTATTGGGACACACCACTTGCTACTTAAATCCAGGTGGTTTCATACTTACAGTGAAGGACAGTCTTAATGCTTCAGCATACAGACATTTTGGACAATTCCATGCTTAAATGTGCCAAAGTTTATGTATTTGCATACAATGTCATTAAAGTCCCTACTGGTGTAATGGTCAGGCGTCCCAATATTTTTGTTCATATAAGTGTATGTATTTCTCACCAACCACTTCATGAAGTCCTCCTCCACTACATTACTATTACCTATCCAACTAAGCTCCATATCATTGTCCTTTATCGCCCACCTGGTCCTCTGGGCAACTTCATCGAAGAACTGGATATCCTCCTGAGCTTGTTTCCTGATGATGAGTCTCCACTCATCCTCCTCGGGGACTTCAATCTGCCAGGTGACAAGCTGAAGACCTGTGAGCTTGCGATGCTCCTATTGTCCTTTGGCCTGTCCCTCTGCAATTCTCCTCCTACCCACAAAGCAGGCAACACTTTTGACTTAGTATCGACCAGGTCTCTTCCTATGTTCAATATATTGTCCAGTCCTTTACATGTCTCTGACCATCATCTTCTGTCTTTCAAATTTCCTCTCCAGGCCTCTTCGTCTCATCTCCCACTTATGCCTACGACTACCCGCAGAAATCTTTACTCTCTATCTGTGCCCGCTCTCTCCTCTGCTGTGCTCTCCCTAACTCCACTACCCCGTCCATCCTCAGTGAAATCGGCAACCAATGACCTTCTCTCATCTCTCCACAGCTCAATTAATCTACTCTGCCCCTTGTCTGCCAGACCGAGGAGTGCCTCTTCCAGCTCCATGGTTGTCTTAGGTCCTGAGACGTAACAGAAGGGAGCTGAGAGCAGCTGAAAGAAGATGGCAGAATACGCTTCATGACTGTGATCTTATCACTTTTCGCTCTCTCTTATCCAAATTTGCCACTGATTTAACTTCTGTAAAGTCTTCCTTCTACAGGATGAAGTCCAATCCTCGAAAGCTGTTTACCACATTTTCGTCTCTTCTTAAGTCTCCATCTCTCCCTGTTTTTTCAGCTCTCTCACCCGAAGACTTTGCTGTGTTCTTTGATGCGAAGATTGAGGACATTAGCAGATCCTTCCCACCAATCGTCAAGCCGTCTGTCAGCCAAAGACAGGCCAATGCTAGCCAGTTTCTTCGCTTCTCACCTCTCTCTCTTGATGATGTGGCATCGCTTCTGATGTCCAGCAAACCAACCACATCTCTGCTTAACCCTGTCCCATCAAGTACGCTCCAGATGATGTCTTCAGAACTTATCCCGCATATTGCCCACATCGTCAATTGCTCCCTAACAACTGGCCACGTCCCATCTGCTTTCAAGTCTGCAGTGGTTACACCAATTCTGAAGAAACCCATGCTGGACTCCTCAGATATCAACAACTACAGACCAGTATCTCTTCTCTCCTTCCAACTTAACATCTTTCTTTCTGAAAACAGGCTTCAGGATCCTCACCAGTCCGGGTTCAAGGCAGCGCACTCTACTGAAACGGCACTCCTAGCCGTCTCTGAAGAGTTTCATGCAGCTAGATCAGCTAACCTTTCTTCTGCTTTGATTCTTCTTGACCTTTCTGCAGCCTTTGACACGGTTAATCATCAGATCCTCTTGGCTACTCTCTCCAGCCTTGGGATATCGGGCACAGCCTGACGATGGTTTGAATCCTACCTTGATGACCAGAAGTACCAGGTAGCATGGCAAGGCTCCCAGTCTGCCCCATGAAGATGGTCCACTGATGTACCTCAGGGCTCAGTCCTTGGACGACTTCTCTTTTCTCTATATACTGGTTCTGTCAGGGATGTAATAGCCTTGCATGGTTTTTCCTACCACTTTTATGCAGATGACACCCAACTAATCCTCTCTTACCCCTCCAGTGATGATCAGGTCGCAACCCGCATCTCAGACTGCCTGGCTGACATTTCCTCTTGGATGGCAGCCCACAACCTTAAGCTGAATCCCAGCAAGACTGAAATGCTTTTTTTTATCAAAGGGGTTCCATCATCAAGCCATGACCTCATCGTTTCTTTTTGAGAACTCTGTCTTTTGAGGACTGCCATTGAAGGAATGAAACCACTTCAGCTCATTCAGAATGCAGCTGCGAGGTTGGTCTTCAATCTTCCTAAATTCTCACACACGTCTGTACTGCAGAACCTTCACTGGCTCCCCGTGGTCGCTCGCATTAAGTTCAAAACCTTAACACTTGCTTTCAAGGCTAAGAATGGGCTTGCACCTCCTTACTTGTCTGCAC
>JBBJLR010000040.1:15187194-15202874 GCA_037577145.1 Brachypetersius gabonensis | reverse complement strand
TAACAGGTTTAAGAACAGTTGTGGACTACTTTAAGCACTGATGTACGTCGCTCTGGATAAGGGTGTCTGCTAAATGCCGTAAACGTAAACATATGGTTTAAAGTTCTGCACCTGGCCATCTGGTGATGCATAATTTATCAGTCACCCATTACCCTATTAAACACTGATCAGTTTTTGACCACTTGTGTTGATCAGGAATTTTTGTTGTGATGGACCATTCTCAGCACCCACTGACAATGAATTAGCAGTGTGTAGTGCAGGTAGGAATTTATCAGGCATAGCAATATTGCTGGTCTTCTCACACTTATCAGTAACTCTGCAGAGACTGATCCATCACTCAGAAATGTTCAGCCAAGAATGGTTCTCTGGTAAGAAACTGACTATTAAAAATACATGATAATACTGTACATAGAAACAGAAACAGATGGGCTACAGCTTTTGTCCATACATTGGTGAGGTGGACATATAAGACAGGCATTTCTAATAAAGTGGGTAGTGCCTGTGTATGCACTGAATTAAAGGAATAGTTTGGCAGAAAAACAAAAATTGGGAACACTTTATTGTATGGCAGTATTCCTAGGGCACATAAGATTTATACGACAACTGACATAAACCTAACTAAACATTTAGAAAGGTACAATTCAGTCAGTATAAGGAAACTAAATAGGCTATTTTAAATTCAATGTTTTAGTGATGTCACAAAAAGCCATTGACATATATACATTCACACTGAAGTTATTTTGGCCACAACTCTTTGAAAGAGGCACAATACGAGGCAGCTATTCAAAAGGGAATTCATCAATCTTAACAACACACTACCAAAAACAGGCTGTTTTGTTTTAAAGATAAGGACATTAAGATAAAATGTAAGAAAAACAGGGGATGGACCCTTTAACAACTTGGTTTAAACCCAATGTGTGAAGCTTTATGCATGCTGCTGTTATGATGTAAAACGTCCTTTGCTTATTTGCTTTATTAGCCGTGTAGCTCAATACTAAAGAAGAAGATTTTGTGTCTTGTGTCTATGACAGGAAAAATAAAAGCAATATTAAGTGCATCACCTCTTCATACAGCAAATTCATGGCATGTTGCTACAAGTGTCTCTTCAGGATAAGAAGCCCGATGAAGAAGCATACAGGTGCAGGCCGGCTGCCATTATGCTGCTCCGTCAAGGACAAGCCTTGGAGAGCATCTCTCTTACCCTGCCCCAGCTGTTCCAGCTGCTGTTGCTGGCATGCACCCCCCTAACCTTTCACACACACCACATGACCGGATGCGCTCCCACAGGACGCAGGGGCATGGGGGGTTAAAGAGAAGCCATGGAGTCGGTCACTCATTAACCTGTCGCACTCAGGGTGGAGCTAATAATAGACTATTGTGACCCGGCAGGAAACGAGTGTTGTGCAAAAACAAGTCTAAAAAGGGAAGCGTCTAAACTGGAGATGAGGACCAGTCAGCTGGCCTTTTTTAGCATTCTAGCAGCAAAAAAGCTGGCGAGACAAACCCATTATTTTACTGTCACACATTACAATTGGAAAAAGGAGTGTGGTTCACACATTCATAAACATACATTGGCAAAGCAATTTGCAGCCTGAAGCCCGCGCATTGCTATCATAAATCTAGATTCCAGCAGCATCCTTGACTAAAAGTCACCAAAATGTTCAAAGTACTTGAGTTATTTGACTGTTTTCGGGCCGTTGTAATGCCACTGTACTGCAGAATACCACAGTGGAGACACTCCATGCTGTCCAAGCAAAGCTAAGACATTTATCCGTGACAAATAACCCTGGTGAGCAATATGAGACCTGTAATATGCATTTTGTTTTCTGTCTTTCCTTTCATTTTTAGTTCTCCTAGGTTGTTTTGTTTGCAGAGAAGGAACCAAAGCCAGCACCTTCTTCACTGTGGCTTTTCCTTCTTTAATCAGTGGATATTGCAGAATACCACAGTGGATACACTGACCTTCATTCCAGCGACAACTGAAGTTCTCACCTCTTCAAGCCAAACCGTCTAATTTATTCTATTTCTGCTACTAATTCTAATTCTCTAATTTTTACAACTTTCAGAAATCCAGACTCACCCCCTATATCATACTCACGCATCAACACAAATGAGTTGCTGTGTTTTCAGATGTTTATTACATTTTTGACTGACTTTTGTTCTTCCATGAATATTTTCAAATCTATGACTTTTCATCTTCACTTTTAAGCATCAGTGTTTTATTTCAGACAAAAATAATCCCAAACAGAGAAAAGCTAGCACCTACTAAAGGTCAGAAGTTATGTTATGTTGTGGTTCTATGGGAAATGTGGTACTTTTTTACCTAGCTAGACCAGTGGCAATATACTTAAGTATCAGTTTTTACTTTACCCACCTCTGACATCTGAAATATTGATATCAAGCCGCCAGTTTTTCACTCCTCTATGATTGTGATTTGTAGAGCCTATGGTTTCGTTAGTAGAAAAAGGGACAGGCAAGGTATAAAAAGCAGGCTTAAAGCATGTGTTTAGGAGTTGTGTGGATGAAAAGAGGGATAGATGCGGGGACTGTGGTTGGAGAAAGCCACTGCAGAGTAAAGTATGGGTAAAGCTGTTCACAGCTCCACAAAGACGCCACTCTTGTCAGGAGCTCCTCATTGTTCCCTCAGCCAGGGAAGGTGGGGGGGAAAAAAACAGGCAAAAGGCAACAAAAGCCTTGTCCAGCAAGCCCACTGAAGGCGAATACACTCGTCAGGGCCATGTCAAACTGTCCCAGCACAGCGGGCACGTCCAATTGACCTTCATCCGCGCCACAGAAAGAAGGAAAATGCCAACCAGGTGCACAAAAGTTTCTTTTTTGTCCACCGCAGGCTGCGGCACAGTGGTCGGTTAGCATAGGGAGAAAATTGGACTTTTTTGGCCACAAAAGGTTTTTATTTAAAGTCCATCCTAACGTTGGAAAGGAGGGAAACTGCAGGCTTGGGTTTGAATCTGGCACTTGCGGATCGTGTCTGCAGAAAAGGGCATCGCAGATTTGGCCCAAACCTAGAATGTTAGACGCGGTTGACTTCAATTCGTCAATGTCATAGCGATCATCTGCTCTGGCGTCTGTTGCGCTACACAAAGCCAGTGCTGGGTGTTTAGTCACCAAATTACTTGGAATCTACACACACAAACACACACACACACACACACACACACACACACACACATACACACACACATACCAGCCACAGGCCAATCAACGTGCTGCAGCAGGGTCTTCATTCTCATGGCACCATTTGGTTATGTTGTAGGATTTTAAGGGAAGTGACCTCTAAACAAAAGTGTGTGTGTGAGCGCACGTGTGTGTGTGGGTGGCGATATCTAGCCAATGCAGAGCAGCCCACTCAGGTCACACAAGAAGCCAGCAGGCATATGTTTCCTGTGACCTTTCTCTCTCGTTTATTCAATCCATTCACTCCCTCTCCTTCCAATTAGTCATCTTCTTTCTGTATTAATTCATCATCTCTCCCCTTGCCTGTCAGCCTTTCTGTATTTCTCCCTTTTCCTCAGCATCTTCTTTTACTTTCCTGTCAACTTGCTTTCTTCTTAAACATGCTCCGTGCGCGCCTCTCCAGTGTCCTGCTTTCACCCCACCTTCTCTCTCTCTCGCTCCCTTTTTCAGCTCATGCTCTCTCTCTCCCATCTCTCACCCCGTTTTGCACCTCTCTTCCTTTTCTTTCTCTCCCTCTTGCTCGCTTTTCCTCCGCTCAATGACACAAACACGCGTAATTCTTCCTAATGTGACAAATGAACTTCTCTAATCTCAACAAAGCCTTGCGCCCTCGCCTCTGCTTTCATATGCACTAAATCAGTGTTTAGGCAAAAGAGCGAGGAGAGCGCATATTCATCCTCTTTTTCCTCCTCATCCAAATCTTCATCCTCTTCTTCCTCTTCCTCATCGTAATAAATTCTATAGCCGCTCGTAAGCCGGCTTTTCTTTGAACCAACTCTGTAAACAAAGTGTCAGAAAATGAGCGTTTAGCGCGGTGACTCTGTGTCAGCTCCCCTCCGAGGTGCCTTATTTATCCCTCAGAACTCTGCGATGCATGAGGTGTTAAGCTTGTTAGGTTTTTTTTTTTTTTTGAGCATGAGGTGCTTCTGTTGCGCATTACCTGTTAGGACTGACGCTTCCAAAACAATCCCAGAAAAACTGTGTGGCTCCAGATAACGTCCATCTTCTGCTCCCTCTCGCGCCTGAAAGCTTACTCTGTCAACACGGGGAAGCGGCCTAAATCACAACTCAGCACCCATCTGTCACTTCCCGGCTCACATATGATTGACCGCATTCCACACTTGCAGCAGTTACGCGAGTGGGGTGGGGTGTGGGAGGGCGTAGGGGGTCTGGGAGGCTGGGGGGCCCTGAGCCATTTCCTTTGAGCGACTTTATAAGGGAGCGCAATAGCGCCCGCGATTGCACTGGCTCAAGCAGTACAATCATTTCAATATTTACAACGATGCATCACAATATATGGCAACGTCAGTACATGTGGCCTGGAATGGAGGGGGGTATTTTGCCCCCCTCCCTCTTATGAGGTAGAGGAATGACAAAGCCTCTGTCTGCAGCATTTATAATCTCCTCGTGTTCAGAGACTCACAGCCGAGTGCACTTCTTTGTACTTGCAAGGCACAAGCTGCCCCGCGTATAACAAAACACCTCTACCCAGCACCCCCAGCACCCCACCCCCACCCCCCACACACACACCTCACCACCTCCTCCCTCAGTGCTGAGGCGCTGGCCTGTTTGGAATGCGCCGCCTGTTGTGGAACAGGGTCTTTAATACAGCCCAGGAGCCCTGGACCAGCTGAGAGAAGCCCTATAGCTACATTCATTGTCAAGTGTACCTTCCCTATACAATGAGGGGAAACAAGATCTCAAACATTTTTTATTCTTATTATTTATATCTATATTATATTTTGAACTGTTCTTAAATGTTATTTAAAAAGTCTTTTGTATTTATACACATGAGTAAAAACTATATATTCATTAACCAAGATAAACCAGGATTCAATCAATTGTATAACAATAACAAATAATTGTACTATTGTGCAAAGTGGTTATTGGCAGTAATAGCTTATGTTTAAATGAGTTTTTTGCTGCATCATGGTTCCATTTCTCTTGACAAACTGTCTTCAATTCTCCAAGGTTATGAGGTTCCCTCTGATGGAGACAATTTCAAAATCCTTCAAGACAGGACACTGGCTGGACCATCTTTGCCTTCTATTTAGAAGCCATTCTTGAGTCATTTTGCTGTATGGGGTTGTTGTCTTGTTGACCTGTTCATCTTCTCTGCAGATTCAGTTTTTTGATCAATGAGATCCTCCTTTCTTGGGATATCGCTCCATCAGTGACATTGTTTTCATCAAAGAAATGTCCCAGTACTGTTTGCAGAAAAGCTCCTAGCGACATGCTTCACCATGGAAATCATGTTCTTTGGATCATACTTTATCTTAACCTTTTATGCATGACAAGGTTCTATTTTAGTAAATTACAGTGGCCCCTTATAGTCACGCGTGAACACGCCACACCACAGCACACCACACCACACCACACCAAAGCACACAGTGTGAACCATTTTGAAATTCTTCCTCTGTATTTAACCCATTTCCCAAGTAAAGCAGTGTGTGGGGATTGAACCATCCTCTGGGGCCCCTCAGTGGTGCCACAGGAGGTCCTTAGATTCGAACCCGCACCCATCTAATTGCTGGGCTAACTCCCTAACCACCAGGTCACCAACTGCCTTAAATCATGGATTATTCTTTTTTTTTTTTTTTATTTCTATCCAGGAATCAACTTTCCTGCCGCACATTATCCACTAGTACTAGTAGTGCTGCTTAAGGTCTTTGCTAGGGGGCTGTACTGTCCTCCATTTGAGTGTTGTTTAATAGTGCTTAAGAAGCTGCTTAACCCTCACTATGATTATTACTCATTGCCTGAAATCTGCCCAACCTGGGACAAAATATTTTATAATATACTCACATACAATTTGAAAGTATTATTGTTTATAGAGCTTTGTATATTTCAACATTATGTCTGAATACTCTCTCGCCTATAATTTTTTAAAAAATATGGCGTAACATCTTTGTTTATGCTTTTGAATAAACACATTTTTGTTTATATTAAGAAAGTCCATTTGAAAAGAGTGCACATATGCACTGGAAGAATGTTCAATCAATCTGAACACCTGTTTCTTCTCTCTGTGTATGTACTTTTATAGGGGAGGTGTAGATATAAAATAACTGTCAAATAAACTGGTGAAGCTGAGTATGTATGTATGTATGTATGTATGTAAAATCAAAGTTATTTCTAAGTAATCTTCTGTACTGCAACCACAGTTTCTAGTCCTCTGTGAAAGCTCCACTAAACGTTGGAATATTATTGCCTCAAGAGCATTGCTGATGTCAGCACTGATCTTGACGGATTAGGTTGAGCACAAACAGCTCTCAGACTCCTTCCAAAAGCTGAACACAATTTCCCAGTTCTATGGCAGCATGTGGCTCACATTGCGCATGACGTTCTCAGGGTTTTGTGTGGCTGCTTCAGAGTGTCCATTCTGTTGGCAGTGTTTTTCTCCAGGGATTTACATGACTGTGTACGTGCGTTTTAATACCTGCGTCAGCAAATAGGCCTGAGCTGAAGCCACTAATTAGCAGGGGTGCCTAGATCAGAATAAAGGCAACATAAAGGACTTTTCCTTCTTTAAAATCATTCTTAAAAATCTCTGTTTCTAAAAGGAAATCGCAGTGGTTCTCAAACGTAAGGACCCCCTTTTATGGTACAGATTTTTACATAAAAAAGTTGCAAATAAACTAAATAGACAAATGTATTAGGATGCCTGACTATTACACCAACAGGGACTTTAAAGACATAGCAGTTAATACGGAGTTGCAGCTATAACAGCTTACACACTTTTTGGAAGATTCCGGAAAAACAGTTGTGTCCCAATACTTTTGTCCATGTAGATTTCGGGCTGCCTGAGGGACCATGTCAAAATCTTGTTCACTGTTCCAAAGAACTCTCTTTGCATGTAGTGTACATGCAGGGCCAGGCAAATCATGGACGATGTTTCTGTGCCTTTTTTGGCCTCACTCTGACCAGAGTTCAGCTCTTCAGTCTCAAGGCTAGTTGGTGTTGGACAGCAGGTACAGGCTGCACACCTGCTTTGCCAAGCATTCAGCAGAGTTTTGAAGGACAAGGTGCTCAGACACAACCAATGCAGAATACAGTCAATACAAAATAGTGTTTTTCAATCCCAGCATGGTCTGTTGGTTCCCTGAGACCCACTCTGAATAATGGAAAAGAATGTGGATGGGGTCTGTCATTGTGAAATGTTAAATCTTTAATCATCTCTCACATTCCCTTTGTCTGGGAGAAGAAACAGAATGAGCATCCATGGTTGCCACACACACATACACACACAGGATAATTTTATGCTCCAGTATTTCTGCATTTGAGCATCAGCCTTCGTCGTGGTCCAGAACCTCACACACACACGCACAGACACACTCACACAAACACACACACCAGCTGCAGCCTTGCCACCCATGGCATGGGCAAAAACCCTGCAAATTTAACGGTTCAAATGCAACATGGCCCACCATCTGGGTGGGGAGGTTTTTTTTCCTCTTCTACTCCGATTAACGCTGGGTTTGGAACACTGAAATGGATGAAATCATTATCAAAAAGCTTAGCTAAATGATCAAATCCATCTCTTGCTTGTAAGGGATGAATGTTTGACAACCACATGGTCGCTAATGTGGAAATGACTTCTCTAATGATGGGGGTGTTGAAGTAATGGAGCAAAAAAAAAAAAACCAAACTGATGAGTGGCTACTTTATCATGAGTTCATTCATAATCCACCAAGTCGAGTGATTGGAGAGATTGGCCTATTTGTCCTAATGGATTTAACTTGTAACAACAGGATATAAAGTATTTACAGAATTTATGATGAAATTAAATCCCACTAACATATTAATGAGCTCATGAAAGAACACACCCGCTTTGAAGCTATGCCCAGGGATACCGTTTCATACCAGATTTATGTGCCCAATAACAATACTGGTTTTTTTTTTATAATACGACTCTTGATTAATTGGTTTTTCACTGACGTGTGGCCGGTTGACAAAGGGTAAAGAGACAAGGGCTGGAGCCACTCTACCGCGACAGCACATGTAACCCCATCAGCGCCTGCCCACACGACACATTGGATTTGGCAGCAATCAAGGAGCTTCCTCTGTTCATCTGTCACTCAGTGCCGATTACAGGCGGCCCTGAACAAGCCTGGACACAAGCTGAAATACTACCCAGCTGGAACGCTCCGCTTAGCCCTCCCAATTTTGCTCCAGCCAGAGATTAGTGGTAGTCTTCTCACGCTGACCCAAGACTACTCTGGCCTCTGGCTTTGTAATAGATGTGGTTGGAAACTAGTGAAAGGCCCTCGATCAACTTCTAAGGGGTCACGTTAAACAGAACCTTTATCTGAAGCTAGAAACATGAGTCTGACCCTGTTTTTACCTCTATTGATTGGAAAGGGAGAGCGAGGAAAGACAGATGTAGGAGATATAGGCCTAATAGAGGCTCATTTTCACCAACTGGCAAGGTATATTATGCCTGAATTAGAAATTTCTTTGAAAACAATCCAGCACCTCGTTTCTCCAGGGTACCATGTTCGAACACATTTTGCAGAATTCAGTGGAGAAACTCAACTGTTGTGTTGGCTCTCATTGATTTTGGGCAAAGTCCAAAAACGGACTACATATTTTGAAAGAAAAAAATAATCAGGTGCTAATAAATTATAATTTAAATTAGTTTTGCCTGAAAAGGACCAACTGGAACAGTAAACAACACATTGGGGAGTGCAAACATATTCTGAAAGTAAAACACTAGCAGTAACAGAATTTACAGTGCTGGAGATTTAGCAAGCCCACCATGTTAAACCTATAACAGTCATTGGGCAAGAACCCTAACGCTACATCCAACAACATCTGTAATTTGAATAATGCGCAATTGCAAGAGACAAGAAATGCCATGCATTCGTGTCACGTGTTACGTCTCTTATTTGATCACATTTTCATGTGATCAGATGGTTCTTCATGTGATTGTTTCTTCATAGAAGAACATGTATGTGGGAGGAATACTGGTTTGGGTTGTTGATTTTTGCTGCTTGTTTACAGCATTTGATAGCATAAGGGATATTTGTGGAATGTTCATTCTCTACGCTGCACTGCTGCACCCCTCTCTTTGGTAATATAAGAATCGTTTTGTTGCCTGTCTCTAATCTTACATGCTTGCTCTGTTTCTGGTGTAACTTTACTGAAAACGATTAATTGTTGTTGTACATGAAAAAGCATCCTTCGGGTAGAAATGACCAAACCATTAGCAAAAAATTGTTCAAAGGGAATAATATTGGATTCAAGAGATGTACAGACATAATGATCAGTTAAAGACGCTCACCAGATATCCTGATGGTACGTCAAAGACAAAGATGAAGCATTTCAGCTTTCAAATAATAGTTAATCTCCAACGTGCTCCTTTCATTATCGGATGAAGCTGTGAAAAAGGATGCTTTTAGCTCACATTCGGCCTGATCAGTACAGCTAGTGGCTGACAGAGTGAAGTTCTTGTGTATTCCTGGCCTGTTGGATTTTGTATCTCTTTCTTTGTGTGTTTTGCATCCTGCTGATGGCTTTGATAGCAGTTTCCGCTAAAGACTGGCACTGGCCCCTCTCTTCAGCGCTTTGCCTTTCATTGTCATTGGGGGAGCTTTCAAAGTGTGGCTACCCACCAATTAGACCACAGACATTGTATGCAGCTTAATCACCCTTAGCCAGCCTTCTTTTTGGTCAAAACTATCAAACAACCAGAATGTTTATAAGTAATATGCGATAAAGGAGAGAGAAAAGGAAGCGAACTCGTATACAAGCGGACCAATTCTTAGATATTTTAATGCCACCATAGGGGGTGGTTAGCTTTCTGTTGTTTCAACAGATCTAAGGAACTACATCAGATATTTGTTGGTTCTGTTGCCAAGGTACAAAGCTGAACAGGACATTTTCCTCTCCCAGCCACAGCTACCTTCCAACAAAGCCGATAGCATAACGCATAGCTCTCTTATTAGGTTTAATATCACACCTACTCTGTTTTATGACTTCTTTTCGAGGTGCTGAAGATGTTTCCGCAGCCTGAGTATTGCTTTTATTTGCATTCATTAACCTTTGGACAGGTTTTATTGCCACACATGAAAGGTATGTACCCACTGTCACCAGATGCCTGTCAGAGTCTAAAGCAGTGCTTGCTGTTGTGAAGTTTGGACTACGCTGTAGACTGCAGTATGTAGCACTCTCAATGTCAAACACATTCTTAAAAATAAAAGTGCCAAAGGGTTTTTTTGTTTGGAGTGGAACCAGTTTGTTCCCAACCCTCATCCTAGAACTTGCACATGTTAGTGTTTTCCTGTTCTAGCACACAGAGTCAGATCTATTAAATGTGTATTAATGAACTGTTTAGATCAAGTGTGTCAGGAGCAGGAAAACCCCTAAAATATGCAGGTGTTTGAACTCATACTCTAAAGAACTGTTAAGGTTTTTTTTTACTTGTATCTTTCAACCCAATCCATGCTTAACATGGTAGTAACTGTAAAAGCACAGAAATAGAGTGGCTTACATTACTTCTTCATTACTTCTTATTCCATTGGAATTGGAATACTGGGTTCACTTTTCAAAATTCTCATGCTTTGGACAAAACTGGACGGTAAGAAAAAGAATGGCCATAGTCATGTTGGTGCACAATCAACAACAATCAACAACACTAGAGCTGGCAGGCAGGGGAAATGATGGACAGTAGTGATGTGTATGCTTCTAGTGACCTGGCAACCTGCACTGCTCAACCCCATAAAAATATACATTAATCACTGACCCGAGCATAATCTGCAGTGTTTCTGCAAGCTATTTATAACTTCATAATAATCATAATCGTGATGCTGCTTTGTTGTGGCACTTACTGGTTACTGGTCGACCTGCACATCACTGCCAGACAGGTATGTAACTGGTGGTGGTTCTTTGCACACTTTAAGCAATTCAGTCACATTAGACAGTTTAGTTAATTGTATGTCCATGCTTCAAGATGCACATGGTCAGATTTTTGCATTGTGGTATCACATTGACTCAGTGCTTTGTTCCACTCCTAATCAATAAAGCATCCTTCCCACCAAGAGATAGCCAGGAATAAGACTCCTAGCATGGTTGGCAGTGGCAGCACTGGAGATCAAACTCTCAGTCTCCTGACAATAGGGCCAATGCAGAAGGTTGCACCACTCAGGAGCTTCAAGCGTTCATATGCTTACTACAGACTATGTAGCAGAGATTGGGGGTGGCATCATTCCAAACCATTATAGTACCTTTATTTTGCTGCAACAATAAGGTTATTATTCCAAATTCAACAGCTGCTTAATGAACATGTCATTATATCTGGCAGTTTCGGGCCAGTATGTCCAATGGGGCACCAGAAACTGCGTCCTCCCGGCCGAGAGTGAGCTGTCATCGTCAAATACACACCTTGCATGAATCGTCCTGGTCAGAGCTCGTCCTGTATGTCTGACACGAGGCGAGAGCTGTATGCTGATGCATGCGGCGTGTAGCCATCTCTCCCTAATTACCAAAGACACAACACTGTCAGCAGTGTCACGCCAGGCTAGTGTCTCCTCAGAGGCTGACAGCCACTGTGTCAGCCCGTTCAGAGATGGCCGTGGCAGCGTTCCTAAGATAAAGAGAATTAAAATCCTGTCAAGGCCTCATAAACGGTCACTTGGGCCAACACAAAAAAGGAGGGGTGGGTGGGCTGTAATTACCATGTGTTGTTGTTTGCCTTTGTATTTCATAACAAAGCAAACTTAATTAGACATCTTAGGATAAAGTCTCACGAAGAGCACCGCATGTGTCAACACAAAGTTGTTTTTTTTTATGCAGCAGGTATTCATTTAAATTTGATTATGCGCCTCCAATTTGCATCCGTGCTTTGCTAACCTGGGAGAAAATGGGAGAAGCGAGTATACGTGTCTCTGTGCTGGAGAGAGCGTTTACAGCTTTGTATGATGCTTTAACTCGGAGGTTACCTTACACTTCTTATGGACACGGGAATGACTTTGCAGTTGCTCGGCTGTGCTAATGACCGGCTCGTTAATTGATCCCCCCCTCACACGTGTCAATCAATAACGTGCCATTACCAAAGGAGGCTTTGCCAGGCTAATATTTGGATATCTGCCCATTCGGCCTTAGAGGAAGCGTTTCTCCAACAGTCCCTTCTGGGAAGCCTTCTTCTCTGCTCTGTCTTTTCTCAGAGAATTGTGACTGTCCCTTCCTTTAACTGTATCCTTACCCTCTCGATCGTCATTGATGTCTGTTCATTACTCACACAAATACACTTGAACATCCATTAGGGGTACTTGACATCTCGAAGCTGGCCCTCTGTTGCTCTTGACATTCTGAAGATCATTTGTGCCAGGCTGCATGCTGAGGTGCACTGTATAGGCGGTATGGATTGATTTTACCTTGCAATGAAAGGGATTACGGGACGCTAATTCCTTTCTGAGATGTCCTCATTCACTTCAGTTTTCAGAACAGATGCATCAGAGATGTAACACCTCGTTCTATCACCTGAGGGAATGACATTCTGAGGGCTAATGGCAGTGGCCTCCTGCTGAGCACCTGACAGAAGGAAGACCAGGCTAATCATAACATGTCCAGCAGACAGGGACCTCCATGTCAACACTCTTAGGTCACGCTGGACAGGTGTTCTGATTAATGTCAGCCTTTCTTAACTTAACAACTGTTGCTAGTCTTGTAATTCTGATCTTGTTTGCAGCCTATCTAGCTGACAGGCCAGAGCTTCGGACTGGAGTTGGGCTACAAAGAATAAAGTATTTAAATGTGCAGCTTCAGAAGAAGAAACTGGAGGGAAAGTAATTCATAGTGTCATGAAGACAGTTATTTCAAACATTTCACGGTAGGTTTAGATTGTTTCATAGAAGTCACTTAAGGCATGTAATTACGACAGGCCTAAGTAGTAGAGCATAATAAACAATAATAATGCATTTGAAATCAAAAGTTTTCAGAGCTGAACTAAGGCCAGAACATGTGGCTGCAAAATGGTTAAACATGAATTATTGGGAAAAGGGCTCACTTTAACTGAGCCTTGGTTTTCATACGCTCGCTTTTTTCTTTGAGCCAGGAGAGCAGGCAGTAATACAGGGAGGTGAAACTTACAATTTATTACATATAAATGTGCTCTACAAAAATAGAATATGTTTTGTTTTCAATGAGATAGAGAAGTTTTGTTCATGGTTTGAGCACATGATGCTTTGTGGTTTATGTCCAGCCCCAGATAGCCCCACTGCCTCTGTGGTAAAGTTTGCGGTGTTCACAATTCCTTTCTTTCGTGCTAGATTTATTAACAGTTTTCTGGATGAACAGAGAATCCCGTTATTATGTATTTTCATGAAATTACGCTTCATGCTCCCATGCTGGGTTTGCTTTGGTATGCACTTCAGTGCCAGCACTGCAAATTACTAGAAGAAAATGAATGAACTGTGAATTAAAATAAATACAATTGTACTGGTTTAACTGCTTACTACTGTTATTTTTCATATGGTTCCATATGGATTATGTGAAGTCTTACTTGTGCTGTTGCTCAAAAATTAAATATTCTTTATATTTTTTTATTTATATAATCCATGCAGCTAGAAAATGATTGCAACAAAACCTAAACATTTCTTGCATCTGCATTTAGTGCTTGAAGTAGATTTTCATGTAAAGTACAGCACAGCTGATTTCCTGTATTGCTAAAAAAAAAAGTGTTTACTTTTGTCATTCCATAGGGAATATTGTCTGGAGTAAAATGATAGATATGAAGAACAAAAAAGACAACTTCAAATAGTTCTACAAGAGGTGGACTAAACAATGCACCCGTGAAAAGAACATTAACTTTGAAGTAAGTAAATCACAATTACAAAGGCAGCGAGTCATTTTAGGTAGAATCCCAATTAGCAGAATGTTTTCTATCAAAGAGAGAACTTTCTTTGATATGCGAGGTTTCAAAGCAACATGAAGCAACTAATAGAGAAAAGAGGCCGAACTTTTCAGGATTGTATGATCTTTGGACCCAAAAACTGTTCAATTATTTATTGTGTCAAGGGGAGCAATTATTCAAAAAAAAAATCATGGCAACATTTACCATTTACCAAACACAAATGCTTGGTCAACAGGAGTGGATGGACCAGAATAACTGCCAAACTACCTCCACAACTGTCCAGGGACACAGTCATCACCTTATTGATCTCTGTACATGATGGACTTCATGGCATTTATGGAAGAGATCAAATCCCCAACCACACATGTGCATTGTCTGGTTGAAACCTGGACTACTGAGCTTTGTAAAAAAATGTTTCTCAAAAACCTTGGTACGAACCAGTGATGAAGAAGTAGCTAATATGCCAAAAATGTCCAAAAAACGCTTGCTAATTAGTGTTGTGACGGTTTGCCCTGTGAACCCATGATGGAGAGTAAGTCCAGGGAGCAGCCATGTCTTGACTTGTTTTTATTTAAACAGAAAACAAAACAGAGCAGAAACCTGGCACGACGGCCGATACAGGAACGTGGACGTGGCAAACGCAAGCACAAACATAAGCATGAAAACACACATGACGTACAATGACCCGACAGAGAATGTGAAACAAAACAGAACTTAAATACCACACAGAGCCAACACAGACAACCAATGAACATTACACACGTGTCACCTTGAGTACTCCTCAGCTGATCCCCCTTTACCGGCTCGGAGTACTCAGGGCTTTAAAATAAGAGTTTAGCCACCTAGTGGCAGCTGCCCGGACCGTGACAAGTGTGATTGGGTCAGCAATCATGCTACTGTTCTTCTTAAATTATCATACCTATTTTTTCTATTATTATAGCTGGCACCTCTTCTTCTCTTAAGTTTTTGCAATATGGGCAAAAATCCGTTTTCATCCAGGGCAGTGCATTTGTATATAACTTTTTGATTGATTGATCAAAGGGGAAAACACGAAGAAACACAAACACAGAGAAACAAATGCAGGCCAAAACATACAGGAGACTCATAAACAAATGTTTGAGTGTCTACAAACCCTGGTGTTTATAGCAACCATGCAATCACAGTTTCTGGAAATACGCCTAGTTTTTGCTGTCATCCTTATATAGGACAGTGTTAGCACTAAGCTCAGAGAAATGTTCATGACAAATTTATTCAACAGTTCTAGATTAAACAAACATTCAAAGCTTTTCCATATTTTATTTCATATTTAAGTTCCAAAAAAACACTGCATTAGGTACAGATGGATCTACACTTACTGGTCATTTTTATCAGCTCCACTTACCGTACATGTGCACTTTGTAATTTGCAATTACAGGTTGTAGTCTGTCTGTTTCTCTGTCATTTGTTGGCCCCTTTGAACCATTCATCAAGGGTCAGGACCCCCACAGGACCATTAGTATTATTTGGGTGGTAGCTCAGTCTCAGCACAGCAGTGACACTGACATGCTGGTGGAATGTTAATGTGTGTGTGTGTGTGTGTGTGTGTGTGTGTGTGTGTGTGTGTGTGTGTGTGTGTGTGTGTGTGTGTGCGTGTGCG
>JBBJLR010000040.1:15170644-15187094 GCA_037577145.1 Brachypetersius gabonensis | reverse complement strand
GTGTGTGTGTGTGTGTGTGTGTGTGTGTGTGTGTGTGTGTGTGTGTGTGTGTGTGTGTGTGTGCGTGTGCGTGCATGCTCCTAAATGGTTTGAAGGTTTTCCCCATATTCAGAGATGATAATATTCCTTTGTGCTCTTAGACTGTCAGTGACAATCTATTCTACCTTTATGGAAGGTTTTGGAGAGTATAGTCCTTGACCCTTTAGGATGCTTAAGAAAGTAAGGAGTACACTTAATGGACAGAAGTACTGGGACACCTGGTCATTACACCAACAAGGACTTTATGACACTGCATTCAAATTCACTGAATTCATATGTAGCTGGTCCACAACCTTTCCAGTCTTCTTGCAAGGCTTTCCACAAGATTCTGGAGTTTCTGTGTGAATTTGTGTCCATTCATTCTGTACAGCATTTTTGAGGTCAGACACTGATGTTGGACGAGAAGGTCTGGCTCACAATCTCCATTCCAGTTCATCCCAAGGGTGCTGGATGGGGTTGAGGTCAGGGCTCTGTGTGACCAGTCAAGTTGTTCCACACTCAACTCATCCAGCATGTCTTTATGGAGCTCGCTTTGTGCTCTGGGACACAGTCATGATGGAATAGAAAAGGCTGTTCTTAAAGATTTAAGACTGCCCTTCACTGTAGATAAGGGATCTAGCACAAACCCTGGAAAGCAAGTGTGTCCCAATACTTTTGTCCATATACTATATCTTCATTATTTTTGATTAACATTACACCAACTGCACTTGCTCATCTATCACAGCAGTTGGGAACTTTGGTGTTGGCAGCTGAACATGCGGAACAATAATCTTCTGATAATGTGTTAGACATCACTGCAACAAACAGGAAATGCCAATTCGCACCGGAAACATATCAGTCTCCTTTTTTCAATGCAGCTGACATTTTGATATACTGAACCAAGGAGGCATAAAAGGAGCAACATAGGATATGTTCTAATATTATTCAGAACATGTTGTAGCACTGCGGCAATACTTTTATTTAATGTAACATAATCTTCTTTTCGAGGCGGGAAAGGCGTGATAAAAACTATCAACAAGAAGCGAGATGAAGAGAGATTTTTTTTGGGGGGTGGGGACTGGGGGGTGTTTAGAAGGGGCAAGTGACATTTACCAAAGCCCTCTGAGCAGCAGCATCGCAGAGAACCCAGTCTCAGTGTTGGATATTTATGAATTGATTTGGCGGTGTCAGTCAGAGTTGCACTTTGCCACTGGCGATAATCCATTTGATGGAATTCATATGTCTACTCTATATTAGGTTTCCACGCGGCTTATTGACCTTTTCATTTAGCATCTTTGACTTGCCGCCTTGACTCCTCACATCTGTGGGCTTGTCGGGCATCATTATGCCAGACTTCTTGTTTTGTTCGAAAGAGAACATTTTAGAGTAAAGAGTGTGCATAAATCAATTACAGGTGTATTTTTTCTTTTTTATGTGCGTGTTGCTGTATAACAACTAACTAGATCAATATCGAAGTGTTGCTGAGGTCGGTTTTTATATTTGTTTTGCCTATTGCATGTGCTTTGTAGAAATTGCTAATGAACCAGAATTCATTTTTCATTTTTGAATGAATTTCATTCTGCTCTCTGGTTGGATGCTATGATATTAAACAGAAAATACTTCTTATGACTTCAGCATGAGTGGACGACTTCATTTCCATGTGTGGTGTGGGCACATTTTGAAGCAATGACACATTTTAATAGTGTTTGTTTGCTACATCAATTTTTATTTGCAAATATATTTGCCCATGAAAAGTCCTACATGTTTTTAAGAGCCCACTGTACTGTTTCTTTACGTTACGTTTTATTTTAAGACATGCCTCAAAGGGTTAAAGGTTTTTTTTCTCTCTACAGAACACACCATTTGATTGTTTTTAATATAACATAGCAAGGTTTTATTGAATTCCTGTCGTTACTGTTTAATTTTGTCTTTGCAACTTTTGAAGTGACCATCTCTCAGGTCAACTGAGACATGGTTATATTAAACTTACAAGGGTATGTTAACTTATAAATTGTCTGAAAATATTTAAAATTTGTTTGCATTCTTGGACTGTCCAAAACTATAGCTGAATCCATCCCTATGAAATTATAGATCAGATCACCTTCACTCTACTATATAAGTTATAAGTAAAATATTTACACAGGTTATTGCATGGGACAAAGTCCGTAAATCAGAAAAATGCAATACAGTTAACATTTCACCTCCTGCAAACACTCATTTAACAGTACAGAGTATCAACATGGCAACCCAGTGATTTCACTTTACTGTATACACCAATCAGCCACTACCATAAAAGAGAACCAACCTGTATTACCGCCACCGCTGGGCTGAAAAGTGAAAAGTTGTCAACCACCATAAAAAGAAGAAGAAGAAGAAGCCTGCTGCTGCGTGCCTACTCTGTGTCTTTTAGTGTTTTAAACTCCCCCACCAAATTTTTAAGTTATCTCAGTTTATTTAGTATAAGTAAGCTGAGCCCTGTCTAAATATGTGGGTAGAGAGAGTTATTTCAATGTTTCTTTTGTATACGAGCACGCCGCCAATACTAACTGCTAATGCTAACTGCTAATTCTGATTATTTATTTACCTTTACATTTTATTTAAGGGTAATGCATTAAACTAAGTTTAAAATGAAATTAAAAGTGTTCTGGGAACAGATTTGGGGGCATATTTAGGGTTTACACTATGAAAATAGGCATTTTTAAGGCATTTTTTAACCAAAACACAGCAATGGGGTTATTCAATATACGCGGGTGCTCTTGGAGCGTAACCCCTGCGAAAAGAGGGGTATTACTGTATATGCTATTGCTGAAACAGTTCATGATGGATATAATAGAAAGCTGTGTATGGGACCGTATAGCCACAGAAACCGAGTGCCCTTGTTGACCACTGTCCACTACCTACAATGTGAACATGAGCATCAGAGCTAGACCATGGAGCAATTGAAGACGGTGGCCTTCTTTCTGTTGCATCTGGATGACTGGGTGTGTGTGTGATACTTACCTGAGAAAGAGGCAGCACCAGGATGCACTACGTATAGAAGGCAATGCATAGAGGCCCCACCTCACTTACAGGACATAAAGGAGCTACGTGGAGAGATATTGTGGAGTCCATTGGCTGTGCAACATTAGGCAGGTCCTAATCATGTGGTGACATCATCAGCAATCCAGTGCTATTTATATCTACATTTTCAATCTCAGTTCTCTCGCCGTTCTTAGGTTCTCCCTGATCTAACACAGCTGATTCAACACATTAGAAAAAATAATCTAGTCCTTCATGAGCTGGATCAGCAGGGAGTCATCTGGATTTCAATATTAACCTTTTTGAGTGTAACGCTGGGAATATACGCCTGTCCTCTGCATCCAGCCAGAGAAAGCTCTGTTTCTCTAATTAGCTGCCTGACATTTTACTTAATCCAATAAAAAAACAACACGGCCGCAATGTGATGATGTGATATCAGTAATTGGAAGTCGCTTGCTGCCGTTGTCCATCTTGGCGCCAGCGCCAGTATATTCTGATGCCTGTAGAGATATCATTAAATAGCTTGAAATGATACACGGCCTATCCCAAAGGACCCCACTCAACAATATTCCCCTCCTCTAATCAAGTCCTCGGCCCCTCGTTTCAAACACTGCCGCTGTGTTCCCTTTACAGGTACAAAGGAATGGGATGTGCGCAGATTTCGATCTGCGTACAGTGGGCCGTATCATTTCCCCCTGCTAATGTTGCAGCTGTTTGATGACACGGACCTTTTTGGCACCTGCTCTGCCACTGAGACTGTGATTACTTCCTCTGTTAGCATTTCCTTGTGGCCACCTTTGCTATCAAATCAAAGTCAAGCTGATTGTCCTTGCTGGAGCTGACAGCTCTATTTCCTGTCACTTGCTCATCTGGCTGTTGTCAGTGCCACTGATTTTGAAGTGGTCGCCTCTATCTTGGGCTGCATTATACACTTCCAATGAGGCCTTGGCGTACCTGATCATAACATTCACCTAGCAGCACACGGCCCGCCTGATCAAATACTCTCTCTGAGTCCAGTGTTTGATTTACCCACGCAGTCACAATGAAGGAAATTTCATATAGCCATACAGAATGCTAAAGTGAGTGGGCCCTACCCAAGAGCCTCCACACTTTTAAAGCTTGAGCAGGCTTTGGGCGATATGAGTTTGGCATGGTGAGCAGTCGACAAGAGTGCAAAAGACTGGGCTTAATTTCCCCCTTTTCCTACTCCCTCATTAATTAATACCTGCCTCGGGGCTACTGATATATACAAACAAGATGGAAAGTAGGAACGAATATGAAATGTGCTTGCAAATGAAGGCAAATGTAAGATAAGAAACAAAAATGTATTTTCTTGTTAAAGTCAGTCTTAGTTTGAAAAATAAATATTGTAACATGCATTATGCATTGCTGTGGAAATCCTTAATTGGCCAAGAACTTGCAAAAGCAACTAATTCTCATGTATTTGACTTGTGAAAGCCATCAATAATAGCATCCCACTGGAGATGGCTACATTATGCAGGTTTCTTTTTCTCGCAGAGTCACGGCACAGTGGACTACGTAGCTCTCAAACCGCTTTCAGCTTTTTGAGATGCTTGCCAAACATGACCATGACCATAGGCTGTTAAATCCAGCTTGAAATGTTAATATTGCTTCAGGCTGGCTTGGTGAGCCAAACTGATGGCTTTGAATATAGAACTTTGTCGCAAGTGGGAACAGAAGTTTAAGTTTACTTTTGGTGTACGACATTTTAACAAACCTAAAGTTTATATTAAATGTAAATGAATGGTAGTAAAAAAAAAAAAAAAGTCAAATTTACTCAACTTACTCCATTGACCCCAGATGTTATTGAATGCTTGGACAAGTTTGGGGTCCAAGCTTGCAAATCTAACATTATCAGTTAAGCGTTACCCATAAATACATCCCGGCAGTGTGACCTACTATGAGCTATAACCCTCCCAAAAATGCAATTTTAGATAACCCCAGAGTTTACGAGGACTGAATGTTGATCAGAATACATTGTGTTCATCTTTATCACAAATGATTCTAGATCACCACTCCTACAGTCCTGAGATAGTTTGTGAAATCAGACCCTGTTGTGCAATGTGCAAAACACATTGACCGTATGTTCGTTTCTATAGCTCACAGCAAATCATCTTATTTTCTAAACAGCACTGCTAAGTTTGTGTCACGAGGAAGAGTTGGATGCAGGTTGAGATGTTTTAAGGACGTATTTATGGAAACCGTTTAGGCTAATCTTGACTTCTAGCATTTATAAACAGCCTTGTATCTCCAGAACTAAGTTAAAGATGCATTTGGACATTGATTGTATCAGGGACCACAGTGTACATTTTTCACCTATTGCCTTACACTTAAAAAGTAAATGTTATTTTTTTCATCTGTAAAAAATAATGACCCTTACCTCACAGAGACAGCTGATGCACGGGGCTCCCTGCTCCAGACTTGCTATTCAAACTTGCATTTAAAGCAGCCTGGCTCTGTGCTGGTGAAAGCCTGACTTTTCGCTGCTGATGTCAAGCCAGGACCTCGTAGTGTGTTTTCCCTACGTTTTATTGTCCATCTCCTATTTCTTGACGTTGGATCGCATTTTCATATCCGTGCAGCCGTTGTTCACGTGCATTCCGAAAATAACCCGCTGTCAATGGGCACTTTCTGCTGAGCGCTGAAATTCTAGCATGGCGCTCTTCTTGCCTACATTTCTGGGTCACTTGGAACCAAAATGTTGCCTGTTTGCTAAACAAGACAAACATTATGATGGTGTATGCATCTGGGGGTGGGTGTTGGTGGAGAGGGGGGCGTGTATTTAAGTAAAGCCTGTCTGTCATTTCGGCGAGGCAGCAGCAAGAGCAGCAGCCCTGGCACGCTAAAGCTGCCCGCAGGTTGCTTTGGCCAGGAGCCCGCAGGAGCTGGGCTGCGCTCAAAAGCGCCTTCGGTGCGCTCCGGAGTCTGCGCGCGCTCCACTTCAACCGCCCGAGCTGCCTCGTGCCTGTCGGCCAGCGGAGCGCTTTAATCTCCCTGTGCGGCAGGAATGTGAACTAATGAGATAAATTAAGAATCATTAGCCTAAAGCAAAACTTTAAAGATATCATCCGTGCACAGGATTATAAAAAAAGATTTCTCCAAGCTGGAGCAACAGCAAACAAAGAGGAAAGGGGGGTGAACATTTTTTGCATGTAATTATGCATAGGGTGTGTTTAGCAAATAATGAATCAAGTTATCGTGCAGCTGTCCTGCAGTCTCTTGATAATAAGGTTGCTTTCCGTAGTCTTTGAAACACTTTGGAGGCATGTTGATATCGTTGCCAGCTTCGAGCTTGCACACACAGTCAGGAGCCATATGTATTAGTAATAGCTTTTTTATTGTTTTTTTTTTTTTTTTGCTTGTTTTTCTCAGATAGATCACATAGAACACAGCCTTAGACAATAGCAGTTGAGCTTATCCATACAATGTAAGCCTCGGTTCTTTTTGCCCAGCGCATCATGAATCCCTTTGGGTGGGTGTGTGGGTATGTGTGTTAAGGAAAGTATTAGAAACAGTGGCTGAAAAGGAGAGATGTGCGAGTGTATCCATGTGTGTCTGTGTGTGCTTGTTTTTAGACTGGCGGCCTAAAATGGGTCTCATTCAATTATGCGTTGAAGCGCCAGACTTTGATGGCCAAAAATACCCCGGTCTGACTAATGCAGCGATCAATCCCTCCCCATGCCTACTCGATGTAATTAGACAATAATGAGGGTGCAGTGCATTATGCTGGATCTCAAACATGTGTTGACCTCAGCAACTTATACTCCATTAGACAGCAAATAGCTCGCGAGCCTGGTGTAATAAACCATGCATTCCACCTCACTGGATGAATGCCTGTGTTTATGCACAGGCCGCAGCTTGGTGAAGGGTGTCAGCTGGATTACCAGTATCTTACCTAGTTCGATTATGTCTTACCAGTTTGATTACTACCGTGTGCTGGACGAAGCAGCAGCCAGCCCAGAAGTCTACACTCAGTTTGTGGTTTTGCTCGAGTGCACACTTACAAGTTTCTGAGTGTATCAAACACAAACACCAGGTATGTGCTTGTCTATGTGGGACACGTAGTTGCTGATATTTGCGAAACGGCGCGTTTGAATGTCATGAATGTGCTGAACTGTGGGCTTACACAGTCGAGCCGCCCTGGTCAAGTGATACGCTTGGTTGAAGTGGAAATAAGTACACATCCTCTACAGAGGACACACTTCTGCACATTTTAATGCACAATTACTATGTACTTGTTAAATCTAACATAATGGGAAAGAACAAAACAAAGACTGTCCAGATTATGGCACATTTTCTGTACGATTTTCAGCAAATACCAACACTGTGCACTAATAATCTGCAGAAAACAAAGGTCATATGTGAGTGTGCTCTCTACAGAGGATGGGAAACACATGTGGTTTGACTTCTTCAAACTTTTGAACGTGCCAGTATACTTCAATAGGTCTTCTAGAAAAAGGGGGTGCATTTTTAGAGAGTTTTTGCACATTTGAGACACACTTGGGACACTCACCAAAAATCACCTGAATGTGGTCACAAGAGCACAAACCAGCAAGTGTGAACTTTGGGAGAGGTCACTGGAAATGGAAATACACTGAAATTTGGGAGGTGAAAAAGAATCAAGTTGGGTTTTTTTTAGAAAAGTAAATGTTTCAGTGATAAGAATAAAACACACACACACACAGAAAAGCGTGTACACACAGCTTTGCCAGCCATGAAGAATGAGTAGACTTTGACTTAAAAAAAAATAGCATGAGAGGGGGGAAAAACAAACGACAAGCAGGGAAGTTATTTCCATCTGTCTGGCTTTGGGTTAAAAACGCTCTTAAAATCTTTCATGTCTCTTGAAGGCATTGCTTGCTTATATGAAAAGGAGTGTGTGCCGTCACACTATACGCTGATGAGCGAGCGGAGCAGGGCACATGCGCGCGTTAGAGGTTCTGAGGCGCAAGCCGCTGCGGCTCCTTTCATTATTTGTTGCGGTTGTGTTGAGAGTGTCAAAAAATGTCAAACTCGTCAGTGTTTGGGCTCATTTAGAAACCAACAAAAAGCTTTTTTCCCCCCTCCTTCCTTACACTGAACTCCTACCTCGCTATCTCTCCATACTGATAAACCCACTGCACCAGAAAAAAAAAAGAAAGAAAGAGGGGGATGAGAATGAGAGCGCGCCTCCTTTCAGCTGGGAGAGGAGATGTGCTGGGAGGCAAAAAAATAAATAAATAAATAAACAAATAAATATGTGAATATGCCTGCATGAAGGATAATTGTCTTTTTTTTTTTTTACATCGTTGTAGCTGCAGAGGGTGGCCCGGGTTTAACTTGCTCCTCGGGCGACTGCATCAGGTGACAAATAGTCGATCGTTGGCCTTTTTTTTTTCAGGTCCTGTTGTGTGCAAGAGTTCACTTGAGTACACAGTCACGATGAAGACGGGTCAGGGGAGCACACAGATTCAACAATGGAGAGATGGAAAAAGCACTGAATGCTCATCAGTCCGGGCAAGACGTGATCCAGGGCCACTTCAGAACCAAAAAACGGGCCGTTTGTCTCCTTTTCTGCTGTTACGGTAAGGGACCGCATCCACTGCTGAGTTAGCGGTGGGCTTCGTTTGCTCCTGATTCAAAAAAAAAAAATAAAGATTTGTTGTTTAGAAAGAGAAGCGCTAGTGCAAGGTGAATGCACGAGGCTGTCACGAACAGTAAATGTGAAATCAACGTGTCATTTGAATGCTATCTCTACTGCTACAACAATGCTCCACTTGGAGGGGGAAAAAACACACGCACACATCAGAACAAAAGAATAGAATGGAGGCCCAGTTGTCAAGTATCATACAACTCAACTGAAAGAGTGAGCATGAACTCTGATGGGCTGATGATGAAAACACACTTACATAAACCGAATACATAAACTGCTCAAAAGGAACCCTCTTTTGGTCCTTATATACAAAACAAAACAGCACATACTTCTCCAGACCCCCACCCAGACCATCCCCCTTTATATGTAATCAAGTGGCCTGCAATCACAATGCAGTCACACTCCATATGAGTAAGGCAGTATCATAAACGTTAGCCAGGGACTCCACGCGGCATCGTCACAAACCTCAGGTTCTGATTTGACAGGAGAGAGAAAAGAGGAAAGAAAACTCAAATGACAGGAATTTGTAGCATTTAAAAAAATAGCTGCCCTGTAGGTTTATCTCTGCATTGCAAAAAAAAGGACTCTGGACTGTAAGATATTTTTCTAGTTTCATTTGGATAGAAATGTGCTGGCTCAAGGAGCTTCGAACAAGAGAAAGCAAAAGCGTCCGCTTGATCACGCGTAGTAAAAATAATAATAATAAAAAACAGTCAGCATGGCCAGACGTACAGTAGCCAGCTCATTCGTTAAGAGCAGAGAGAGAGAGAGATTGACAATGAAGAAGGGAAAAAAACAAAAACAAACCCGATAGCAAATGAAACTCACAGAGTTTGACGGCTACTAAGGCAACAGTTGCCAAATACAATGTAAGCCCATGTATATTGCAACACAACTATATATTAATTTAATAAAATACACAATATAGCTCTTGTACACATAACAATTTGGCTCATATGCACAGAAATTGCAGGAAACAAAAACAATAAAAATGTCATTTCGATGTAAACACATTAAATTGGATACATTTTGCACATTAAATGATTGTGTATAAGTGACAATGTGAAGGGACATTTCCTTTTTTGTTCTTATTTTTTTTTTCACATTTTTCTTTAAATTCTAAAGCAGTGTCCTTTGCAGTTTAATAAATATCAACTGCATTTTCAGTGTTGGTATACTTATCTTCTTCCGGATTTCTGTCTTTTTTCTCTTTTTTTTAAATCCTTTTTTAGAAAATGTATAAATATTTTGTTAATATCAGGACGATATACATAAGTTCATATATTTATATATATTTATCTATATATTTATATAGATATTTTTTTCACAGTTGAGGAAATATGTCCCTAATATACAAGATTGTGATTGCCTTAATTTAAATGTTGGACACATGGAAAGTCACTTAGAAAGGAAGTGACAGGTTGAAGACAGTTAAAGACAGCGTTCACACAAAGGACCAATGAGTGAAAGAGTAACAGTTTCACCATTCTGGAATGTTCCATATGTACACATACAGGGGGGAGGAAACACAGCTAACACGTGATTTTTAGAAATGACCAGTGAAGAAATGGTTACATTTCTTAATTAAGCACCCCGGTTACCACCCCATGCCCACCCTGTTGAACCACCCTCCCCTCTCGGTTCAGAGATATCAGAGATATGTTGCACTTCATACATTGATAATATAAAGTCTGAAAAGATAAGAGCATGGTTCTGTTTTGATGAGGTCCAACCGCATCTGGGGGTGTTTGATCCACTCCCTGTGTTTAGCTGCGATTGTCAGAACAAACCATTCTCTCAGGACCCTTTGGGCCCAGATAGGCGGTGAGCGCTGTTCATTGTTCCGAGAAAGATGTCGGGATGAAAGTTTTTAGCTGGTGGGCACTTGAAGAAAAAAGCTTGCTAGAAGCCAGAAGCAGCAACTTCTGCAACTCCCAAAGATCCCCCTCCCCTTCCCCAAATTACAACATGGCATTTTCTTTTCTTTTATCTGTTTTATGATTTAGACTGTTCTTGTCCTCCTCTGCCTGACCCCATGTGCACTCCACTCTCTCAGAGAGTGTTTTTCAAAGCGAACGCGCCTGCTTGTCCCTCCTACCTCTTTTTCCTTTTTTTAACCTTTTCATTTTCTGAAAGCGTCAGCCTGTTCACTTCCTCACCTCGTTGCTTCTGCAGTCCTGCAGCAGTTTATCGATGTCTCTGACCACTTGGTCGGCGTCCATTCCGCCGCCCCGGCCCAGCTCGCCCCCACCCTGATCCAGTGCGCAGTCCTGCATCTCGGCTGCTGTTTCCTGGCTGATCCGTGAACGTGCCTCTGCCAGGACTTTCGCCACGGGGTCCGAGTAGCCCTGTTCTCTGCTCTGCTTGCTGGGTGAGGCGTACTGTCCATCTGGGACGCCATAGTGGCTAGTGCTGGGCTTACCCTCGGCCCCATCCGCCACGCCTTTGGCCGAGGAACATGGTGAGCTGCTGTTGCAGCCTTTGGTAGGGCTGCAAGTGGCTGAGGGCACTTCCTGCAGCAGGGGGCTGAGGGCACGCTTGGCCTTCAGGTAAGGCTTGACGTTGGCCACCAGGATGGTGTGGTCCCGCCTCTCTTTACCGAACGTGCAGAAAGTTTTCTTGCCATTGGGGTTGCCCACTGTTTCATAGGTCTCAGGCTCCACTGCCACAGCCTCCATGCCTGCGGGGACAAACAGGTTGGTGCGGTAGTCTGAGCCCTCAGCCTGGGGGGCTCCCGCCCCACCCCCACCTGCTACAGGGAACTGGGGCATCCAGCAGCGGTCTGAGTGACCCAGCACCCGACATTCCTCTGTGCAGTTCACGCAGTCCTCTTCTGAAGAGAGAGGTGGAAAGAAAGAGAGAGACAGAGATAGAGAAAGAGTAGATTAGAGGTATTGTTGCGTCACATTCAAGGAAACAAGTAGAAAAGGTCAGTTATTGCTCATGATAACTAGAGTATAGTGCAATTAGATATTATTTCTCTGCCATTGCTCAGTGGACACAATTGCAGATTCGGAGCTTGTCATTACCACGTTTGTTTTTCTATGTAGAATGTATAAAGAAGTACCCTGACGAGAGGCACCTTGATTGTATCTACACCCATTGATTTTATTAGCCAAACTTACCATAAATTTACACTTTGTGTTCCACAGTAATGTGTGAACTCTGTGTCACTGCTGTGCTGAGAATAGTCCACCAAACAAAACAAACTAACAGATGAACTAGAGTTGGCATAAACTCATGTTGTTCCCTTTAAAAGGTGAACATGCAGACACAGATCTGTTGATGAAGACTGTAAATCAGACGCTAACTTGTTTTCATGAGTGTAATTTAGAATTACACATTAAACCACTGAACTACATTTGGGTAGTATAACAAAACAGTGAAAACTCAACTTCTACATGTTAAAAACTCTAGTGCCAACATCAAGAGTATATGTTCTTTATATAGTGCTTTTGTGATGGCACACATCAGCACACACACAGGCATTCACAAACAGTCTAATTATATAAAGGAGGTCTTCCTGCTTTCAGGGCAGCAAGGGGTACCAGCTGGCTGAGTGAATAAGCGTTTTCCATGAGCATGATCAAGGAGATGGCAGTGAGGACTTCACCACCCCCCTCCACCCCCCACACACACCACACACAAAACAACAACAGCTCATTTTGGCAAAAATGTGTGGTGCTGCTATCATAAATTTATGTCACTGGGCTTTGAAGCTCTCCCAAGGCAGTCCCGCCATATCTTTCAGCCAAGCGCCTACTGCCTTGCTCCGGTGTGTGTGTGTGTGCGTATGTGTGTTTGTGTGTGTGTGTGAATGCATCAATGTCTCCACCCCTTTCATCTCTACTCTGAAGAAACCATTCCAGATTATTATTGGGCTTTTTTTAAGTGTGTCAAATGGGTCCATAAATTGTGACAGAAGGAGAAAAAAACATTTTAGCTGTAATATGCTAAATAACAAAATTAACAAATAAGTGACAGAGAGAGAGAGAGAGCGAGAGAGAGAGGAAAATACTGTTCTGTGAATATGAATGTTCAAAGGGCTGAGGTAAAGCCATGGCTCAGACACAGTACTGTTTGTGTGTGCACAAGATTGAGAAAGAGGGAAAAAACAGAAACACACACACACACACACACACACACAAACCCTTGACGCAACCAGTGCCAATGGCACTTCATATGGAAAGGCAGAGATTTATGCAGTACAAACACTGCCTCATCTATATTTAAGATGATCAGGAGTCCTCTCTTTTGGGAGGTGAGTAAGGTGGAAGCATAAACAAAGAACTCATGAATTTATGAAAAGCAACGTTTTCAATAATCTAAAACTAAACCGATGCCAGTTCTTTCAGTGCTCACACCACTGCGTGATCCATGCTGGTAATGCCTCTTGATGTTTCACTTTATACGCATGAATAATCTACAGTTGTCTTGTTGAACGAGCAGAAAGCTTTTAGGTTTGCTTTTTTCTCTCCATTTTGCTGGCAGTGCTATGAGAGAAGGTACAAAAAGTGTCTAATGATACCAATGGCCATTTTCCCTACAAAATGTCTGTTGCCACACAGTACTCTGTATTTTCTCATAGTACTCCCACAGGTGCCTGTGAAATATAACGTTGTTTCTCTGCAAGCTTTCTTATTAATTTAGTGGGAGGAGGGGGTCTCTCTCTCTCTCTCTCTCTCTCACACACACACACACACACGCTCTCTCTCACTCTCTCGCTCACACACACAGGTTGCTGTGTCGATGTGTCTGCTATTTGTACCTGGCTAACAACACTTTGTGTTCCCTCATCAGAAAGTAACTGAGTTTCAACAGCAGGATAAGGCTTGCAAATAATATTTTGTAGGGAAAAAAGCTAACAAAAAAATGGGGGAGGGGGCTGCTTGGGGATTTGCAAAGACAACAGAAGCAATATAGAAGAGTGCTCCAGCAATCGAGCAAAAATATAATAGCAAGACACACTCTGGAAGTTGTCTTTTTGTCTGGCTACAATACATTTCTCATACTTTTCTCTCTATTATGCATTGCACAGCAGCTACTGATGCAGCAGCAGCAGTGCTTACCTTCTCCAAGGCGTACATCCTGCGATTTGCTCTGGAAAATTCGACAAAGGATTCTGCTGAGAATAAATGATCAACATTTGACCTTATTATCATCATTAATCATATTTTAAATTGCTCCTTCACATCGTCTGTGGAAAAGGCCAAACGGTGCGATGAAAAATGATTGTCCCTCTCCCACTCCCGACTCTCTATTGTTCTTGATTCCACTGTGTGTCTGGCCAACAAAAAGCCTTTCCCTGCAGTTCTCTGCAGTCTGCTTTAGGTGTGTGGGGCTTGTGGCAAACCTTGAAGCATTTTAAAGTTCATCAAATCCTCCCTTATCAATGGAGAATAGAGAAAAGTTAACGACGGAGTGTACCTACTTATGCCAAAGTCTGTGTATGGCATGAAAACGCACCCACTGAGGTGATGGACACGAGGAGTGAACTCGTTAACCTGAGTGTTTGTGGCCTGTGTCGGAGCAGTTACGGGTCACGTCTTTGTGTTAAGGTTCCTGGTGCACTGAAGGTCAGCAGGCTCTGTTGGGCCCAGGGGAAAGGTCTCCTAGGCTGGGAGATGGGAGTAAGTGAGAGGAGCAGGTTGGTGGAGAGAGCCTGACATTTGAGCTGCAGTGCACTTTACTTAGGTGAAGATGGAGGGGGCGGCTGGTCTCCTGTGTGATCATATGCACGCACACACACATAAATACACAGAACTCAGCACACAACAGGTCTTGCAGACCAGACACTAAAATGGAACAGGATTTCCCTAGATGCAATGCTGTTTCCTTTCATCCTGTTGTTTTATTTTCCACTAAACTCACTAACAGGCACAGACGTTTTAACCATTGTTGCTATTCAAAAATCTGCATTTTTACATGAAAACAAATGAAAACATTTCAGAATTTCTGTTTAAGGTTTATATTTATAGTTTATTTATATATGTTTACTCTCTGTCCTTTTCCCCCTATGAAATCTGGAGCCACGCCGTCTCGTCTCTCTGTAAACGTAAATACAGCTCAGATGACAATACAGTTCACTTTGACACCACAAGACACAGGACAATATTCTCTGTTGTTATGAAAAACAAATGTAAACAGGTAAAGTTTGTTGCTTGCATTTGGCTGAAATGCATTAAATAATGTCTTGCTCCATTCCTTGCAGGTCACAGCACTGTAGACTTCAAAGCTCTGCCTCACTGAATAGACCAGATTCACTCTGGTAATTAGTGAGATTCATGGCTTGAATTCAAGGCATTAGGAGAGAAAAAAAATCTTTACACAGCTCTGCTGGAATCCAGTTTGACATGCCTGGTTTGGATGTTTCACTTAATATGAGCCACAATTCAGCTGCTTGTATGTTGACTGGTGCTCCTTTTCAAATGGCTAAATTACTAATTACTACATAAAAGCTTATTTATATTTCAAACCAAACTACACATCACATGTGAGCACTTTTATTCAGTAAACAAATACTGAGATGAGGCCTGACAGCTATTTATTCAAATAACTGTACCCATCTCTGAAGTGTGCGAATAAAGTGACACTCTAGATCCAATGCTGCAAAAGTACAACATATCCTTAGTGTGGACTCACACAATGAATGTGACTCCTCTCGCTGCCGTTCTCAGGACTGATTGCTCATTCAGCGAGGGCATATTAAGGCATAAATAATCTATGCCCGACACATCTCTGTGCAGCCAGTCAGGAGGAACCGAACCTCCCATAGATTATTCATGCCTGGGCGGAGCAGGTGACCTTGAGTTTCTGGCAAAGGGTAGCCATGACTAACAATATGACATGTGACATTGACGAAGGCCATTCATTCGCTGCCAGATACAAAACAGGAAGCCAGGTGTGATGTAATGCATCCCTACACACATTCAAATGTGCACACACACACACACACACACACACTTGCAAAGGGTTATTGGCTTTTTTTTGTCAGCACTTAATTAAAGCTGTAAAGCTGCTATTCCCATGCTTTCCTGACTATCCACACACAGATCTATATATCGACTAGATGAAGAGCCTTCATTTCAGTGACACTATATATGACCAGTGGGATCAACATGCATTATCTCCCTCGGCTGCAGGGCAGGAATTTCCTATCAAGGCTGCAATTACTACCATCCAGAAAAAAAAGCAGTTTGCTGTCAGGGCGTACACCAGTCTCTTATTGGGAAACCCACTCCTATATCAGAGCACATAAGTGCATGCTAGGATTCACCTCTGACCGCTTATCAAGCTAATGATGTGTGTATGGCAAATCTCATCTCGCTCTGTGCCTGAGTTTGCCTGTAGGCTCACAGACCAGTGATGAGAAAAGGCCATTCGTTTATAGGCCTAGCAATAACAGGATGTCATATCATGGAAACCGTAATAGTACATTGTTGGTTGTAATAATGTTTGTTGTGAACAGAAATTCCGAAATGTGACTGGAAGGTTGTGTATCTTCAACACTGTGCCCCTTCTGTAAATATGCATAAACAAAAGGAAAAAAAAGTAACTGGGATTTGTTTGTGCAAGCTATGCCAACAGCACTGCGAACACAATCCCAAATCACATCCTCCGCTCTGAGCTGTGCTGAATTTTTTGTTTTTGTTTTGTTTTTATACTGAGAAATTTGTCATACTCTAGAGAGAGAGGGCGAGAGAGAGAGAGAGAGAGAGAGAGAGAGAGAGAGAGAGAGAGAGAGAGAGAGAGAGAGAGAGA
>JBBJLR010000040.1:15096625-15123502 GCA_037577145.1 Brachypetersius gabonensis | reverse complement strand
CACACACACACACACACACACACACACACACACACACACACACACACACACACACACACACACACACACACAGTAAGTGAATCACTGGTCTTGTCTACTTGCTGTGACCTTCTGTGAGTCCACTGACCTCTCCTGATAGGGCAAACCAATAAACAAGACATACAGGGCTACAGAAAGCAGACTCTGTCCAGAAAAGATTTCCCCCATATAATGCAAGTGCCGTAGCACTATTAGGTCAGTCCATAGATTAAAAAGGGGATGCTTGTTCTTCCTTAGATAAAGATGAAGCAGAAAAAAAATGCATTCTGAAGAAAACCAGACCAGGCTCTCTCTGACTTAAGGCAGACTGTCGCCACCTAGAGGAGACTTTTATAGCCATGTTCTCCTAACTACTGCATTTCCACCACCTAGGCCTGCCTCCAGTAAGCTGAGACACCATGCTCAGATTTCCATGCTTGGATGCTGGCACATGATAAGAACATGGTCTATGGTTTATTACATTTGTCACGTAACACACAGTAGCCCGTTAAGAATAAAGGGACTATGTAATTCATTTTCATAACCCATGGCTTTGAAATGCACAAAAAAAAAAAAACCTCCCAATAGATAATCCCCTCTTGGCTTTAATTCAGGCTTTAAAGCCACCTCAGACTGTAAACAGTACAGAGAGAGAGGATCACCAATCACTTTAAAGACGAGAAGAAAAAAAAGAATAGGGTAGCACAGTTGATTCTACTTAACCTTGATTTGTTGGTAAGTAATATGCATGGACACCCGCAGCGCAATTAAGAGCCATTACGCCTCGTCATTACCTTACATGCTCCGCTGAGAGCCAAAGCCACGGCCACTGTCAGTGCCCCCCCCCACCCCCAACACAACCTTTCGCACTTTCACTTATTCCACACTTGCTAGACTCTGTGGCCAGCTGCTAAGAACCCCTGGACCTCCTGCTATAAAATATCATTAAAGGGCCTCCAGGCCTTCACTGGCAGGCTGTCGCTGTCGTCGCCAAGGCAGACAGGAACTGCTTAAGGTGCCCTTGTGCAGCTGTGTTGTGAGGGCCCATGTGCATTTATTTATTTGTTGTTTTTGTTATTTATTTATTTCGGTTGTTCCGTCTGCCCCAGCACTAATGTCAGAAACATGGAGATTGGCTCTACAAAAGGATCGATGAGGGAGTGGGGGGGGTGGGTTTCAGGTTTTTTTTCCTTCTGACATTTTTCCCATAACTACGCCGCTCAGATTCATCTCTCTCTCTCTCTCTCTCTCTCTCTCTCTCTCTCTCCCGCTCCTGTGCCAGGGCCTGATTGTTTTACAGCTCCAGTAACAGTATCCCTGGACTGCCTCTCACCACGATTTTGGTGTAAATAATAGAAGGCAGACGGTTTGATGTATGGAAGAAGCTCTACCATGGTATAGTGAGAACAGCCTACTAAAACGGTGTGTGTGAGAGAGAGAGAGAGAGAGAGGGAGAGAGAGCGAGAGAGATGTTTGGAGCTAGTTTTGTAATGCAGCTCACTCAGTCATTCATATTCATTCTGCCCCCTGTGTACAGGTCCCACCTTTACAGCTCACACACTGACCTCTGACCTGCAGACTGGAGACAATGATAGTGTGAAACACACACATGCACACCCACACAGCGCTAACCCACACTCAACACCAGCCCCTCTGCCACCACGCATCCCCAAACACACATACAACAGACCGGCTATTTCGGCACACTAAGGTGTGCTGGTGTTCCAGCATTCAAAAACTAAACAAAAAAAATTCCACCACCAAAACCTCAACAAACATAATGTCCTGAAAACTTTGGCTACATCAGCACACAGTAAGCGAAACCTCACACACCACAAAAGACACTAGAAAACGGATTCTCAGGTGAGACCTCTTGCAAATACTACAGAGAAGCATGCATTAATAATGAAGAGAAAGCAGAGAGCGACAGCTAAATTACTTTTAGCCAGCTGTAATCTCACAAGGCTGCATACCTACACCTGGCGTAGCTGTGTTTAAAATGGGGACTTTAGCCTTGTCTGACACGACAGATTTCAAATGTCTTTAAACTGGCTTAGCAGCAGCAGAGACACAGGAGTTGTCAGTGGCTTAGCCAAATCGCTGCACACAAAGACGCATTAGCAAGGAATGAAGAAATCCAGCAAAGCTCTCTCTTTGCCTCCATGAAAGGCAGGAATCGGAAGAGACTATTGTGGTGCCGTTGTTGACTGCAGCAATGGTGGCACGAGCTTCTAAGCTGCTGAGTTCTGTGAAATCCATGAATGCTGTCAGTTAATGCAATAAAAAGTCTTAAAATGGGAAATCAAATGTAAACATGCAGCTGTTCAACTTCTACTTAGCGCTGAAAAAAGCACAAAGCTTTTGACTCTGGAAAACACAAAATTAGCCACTAATTTTTAGTAGGCTAAATAACCTAGCTAAATACTGAGCCAGGCATTCATTTGCCTTGCTGACATGGGATTAATCAAATGGCTAACGGCAGAGACCAGGCCTGTGCATACATCAAAACTGCCTCACTTCGACCTGCAAGTGCATCCAAACAATACCCCATAATAGAATTATGTTCCATGCTCGATTTACACAAAATGCATTACTTGAAACAAGACGGGCAATGCTAGATGTCAAAGACTTAAAGAGAAGCGTGCTCTCCAACACGGTGGGGTGACTCATGTTACATATCACCACAGCCTGTGCTTTCTCACTCCACTCCTCTACCTTTCCTCCCTGGCCCAGTCTTCATGCCACCTGCTCTGCATCCGTACACTTATTCACCAATAGAGAGCAAGAATCAAGGAGCAAGAAAAAGAGAGAAAGGAGAAGGTGGTCACATGAGCAAAGAACACAAACTGTCTTCCCTACCTGAATTATTGACATCCTGTTGACCGGCGTCTCAGTGGTGCTGGTGACAGGCCCCGTAAAGCTGGTGTGACAGCCCACATGTCCTTGGGGGACGCTGAGGTTATTGGCGCTGGGTTTGAGGTACATGACCTCTGACCTGGGTGAGCTAAGGGGTAGGCGAGTCTGGTAATCAAAGTACATGGGCGAGGTAGCCAGCGAGGGGCTGCTGACCACATTCATCACATTCATGGTGTCGCGCTCCTCCACCTCACTCTGTACCAGCATGATGTCGTTCTTGTTGATCTTCTTCTTCTTGCCCTTGCCCAACTGCGGGTGTGAATACTCAGCGATGCGGCAGTTGTAGGTGCGGATCTCTTTGTTCTCACGCTTGCACTTGACGGCAATGGCAATCATGGCGGCCAGCAGCATGACAGAGATGATGCTGAGAGTGACGATGAGCGGCAGCGACATGTCCCAGCTGCGCTGTTCAGCGTTGATCCGTGGCTCACCCTCCGGCAGAGGGCCTGAGTAAGCTTTCACCACAAGCTTAGCCATGGCAGAGAGTGTGGGCTTGCCGTGGTCCGTCACTTTGATAATAAGCTCCACCACGGGTAACACCTCTTCCCACATAGGCTGAGCCGTCCGCACCTCACCAGTCACTGGGTCTATCTCAAACAGGTGCTCCTCGTTGCCGTCAGAGATCTCATAGGTGAGGCGACCGCTCTCTCCAAAATCATTGTCCACAGCTCTCACTGTGGTGATTATGTGACCCACGCCCACGTTCCGCGGGACATGGATCTCTGCCGTGTCATTCTGCAGCAGTGGGAGGACAATGACTGGGATGTTGTCGTTGACGTCCAGCACACTCACACGCACTGTGGTGTTGCTCTCCAGGTGAGGGTTACCTGAATCCTTCGCCTGGACCTTGAAATCAAAATATTTGGTCTGTTCATAGTTGAAACTCCTCAGGGCATAAATGGCTCCGTCGGTTGGTTTAATATTGACATATGTGGTTATGGATTCCTCACTCACATTTGATGGAAGGAGAGAATAGGAGACCGTGCCATTTTGGCCTAAATCTGGATCATGGGCCAGAACCGAGCCAAGGTATTCCCCTGGGATGTTATTCTCTGGCACCTGAAGAAGGTACACCATTTTTGTGAAACGGGGCGCGTTATCGTTCTCGTCCAAAATCTTCACAGTGAAAGATTTTGTAGAATTCAGTGGAGGGTTCCCATTGTCTTTGGCCACAATAGTGATGTTGTATTCATCCTTCACTTCTCGATCCAGCGGTCTGTCTGTGACCACTGTGAAAAAGTTATCAGAATTCTCCTCCAGTCTAAAAGGGACATTGCCTAAGATTCTACACTGAAGCTGCCCGTTGCGTCCTGAGTCTTTGTCTGTGACTCTTACCAGAGCAATAACAGTCCCTGGGGCTGCTGCCTCACTAACTGCCCCCTGCCGCACCGCCACAAAGCCTATTGAGGGCCAGTTGTCATTCCTATCAAGCACTTTAACGGTGACTTTACAATGGCCAGGAATTGGGTTCGGACCTTGATCTTTTGCCTGCACATCAATCTCGATAATTGGGTTTTCCTCATAGTCGATTTTTCCCTGAATCTTTATGACACCTGTTCTGGGATCTATTGAGAACAACTCTTTGATCCTGTCTGGGACATAGCAGCTGAAAGCATATGTAACCTGCCCATTACTTCCCTCATCAGGGTCAGTGGCATTTAAATCTATCAATACTGTGCCAAGTGGAGAGTTCTCAGGAATCTCCACGACATAAGAGGGCTGTTCAAACACTGGGCTGTTGTCGTTAGAATCAGTTACCTTCACATTAATCTGCATGGTACCCGACTTGGGATATTCTCCTCCATCTGTGGCAGTGATTATGAGGGTATGGTGGCTGCGTTCCTCTCTGTCTAAGGACCTCTGAACAACTAACTCAGGGAATTTAGTCCCATCTCCTCTGGATTTCACATCCAAAGAAAAAATGCTGTAGTCATCTCGAGTGATTTGATATGTTTTAAGGCCGTTTTCCCGAGTGTCTGGGTCATAAGCGGCAGCCAGGGGGAAACGGGTGCCCGGGGCCGCATTCTCAGAAATGTCAATATCGATCTGTTCCGAAGGGAAGCTGGGTGCATTGTCGTTGATGTCCTGTATCTCCACCTTGATCATGCAGATTTCTTTGTCATTGGCAAACACCTCCATCGAGAGCTGACACCTGGAGTTCCGTTTGCACAGTGTTTCCCTATCAATCCTCTGCTTGGTGTAGAGTAGACCACTCTCTGGGTCCACGTCAATGAGGTGTGGTGCTGAGTTCTCCAGCACCCTGAAGTTAGACTTCTTGCCCTGCTCCCCCAGCTCGAGTCCGGCATCCTTGGCAATGTTCCCAATCACGCCCTGGATCTTCTCCTCCGGTATGGAGTAATTCAGGTTCTTTAACGTCAGGGCTTGCGCCCACAGGAGCAGAAAGGGAAAAATGGAGTGATACATCCCCTCCGACGCGTCTAACGCTTCAGACCTGTTGATCAGCCTCGGTGATCTCACAATTTATGCGCTCAATTCCAAAGCCGCTCATGACGAAAAGACGGGTGAAGTCATCGCGAGGTCTTTCCCTTCGAGCAGTGTCTTTTCCCCACGACGCTCTGCGTTCTTTTTATCTCCACTTTTGAAAACACACGCTGCGGCTCAGCATCTAATTGCTATTCTGCTGAATGCCCGGGCGCAATGGACACACAACCGCGACCAAACAGCCTTTACGTGGCCTCTCGTCTGAAACACACACACACACACGCACACACAGGGAAAAAACAAAATGTATATATATTTTAGCAGCAGAACACAGGCTCTTAGAATGCGTAATTGACATTCATTCCTAATAATTTACATTTTCAACCAAAATCTTATTTAAAAAAAACACCTCTCGTCGCGCGTGTGGATTTCTTTTTGAAAGCACATCCAATGCCTGATTTCTCATGCCTGGACAAACGACGTGGACAGCATGTCAATAATGTAACCTTGAAAGGCGAAATCCAGCCTTGTGGGTTTTTTTTCAGCATGTAGAGGAAAAACCTATCGTGATAAAAGAAAGAAACGCAGAGCTGAACTACGCTAATATAGTGGTTCGAAAAAAAAAATCCCTATCCTTGTGGAGAACAGAAGTGGTGTGATGAGTGATTAACTGTGTTTTTCTGTTAAAACAAGGGACTAAACTGGAGCTACAGGCACAGCTAGCCGTGTTGAGGTAGCCCCGTGAATACAAATGCGTTACAGCCGGAGTGCCTTAGAAGGGCTGAGCTGAATTACTAGATCGGCTCAGTTTACAAACAAAACAACAACAACAAAAATAACACAACATGTAGCACTCGGGATATAGCCTATTATGCACTATATGTTTCTGTCAGACCTTGGAGAGCTCCAGGAGGCTGGAGAGAGAGAGAGGGTGCGGGAAAATCAACAGAGCCGGTCCCCTCTCTGTGACACTCCGTCTCTCATGTGTTTCTGAACGAGTGGAGAAGGAAAAGAGAGGGGACTCACCCTGCAGCCCACTGTCCGCTCCGACACAGCAGCTTCACATCCTCCGTGGGAGAGGCACGGCACGGGTGCGAAGAGAAGTGAAGTGCTCCAAAGAAAGTCAACCCGTGGGGGCGAGGAGTCCCTCCCCGAGCAGAGCTGATCAGGATGCGGGGATTCGCCTCCGCTCAGTGCGGCATCCACCGAACTCTCTCTCTCTCTCTCTCTCTCTCTCTCTCTCTCTCTCTCTCCTTCTCTCTCTCTCTCTTTTACGAGCGTCGCGCAGTAGCTGCGCGCACGGAATATAGATCCACGGAGCCTGGCAGTCCTCTGGTTGATGTAGGGGGAGACATCACAGTGTTGGTCCTTGCACCCCCACCGGCTCCACGTGAAAAAAATATTTAAAACAAGTATGTGTATAAATATAAAAAAATAAACAAACAAACAAATAAGAGAAAGCCAACAGTTGAATAAAAAGTCACGGTGCTGCTCCTCCACTCTCTTGTCACTGTCTCCGTTGACAACCTTGTGCTTATTCGTCCTCACTCCATCCCAACCTCTCTCTCTCTCTTTCTCTCTCTCGCTCTCTCTCTCCCTCTCTCTCTCTCTGACTAACGCACTCTTTCTCACAGTGCGTTAAACATTGTTACCGATGCGCCACCAGCCAATGTAAAAGGACGGGGCGCGGCTTGTGAGCTCTTAGCCAATAGAATCCTCCAAGCGGCCGTTTGAGGGCGTGTCTCGGCGTAATCTGATCCACCCGCTGCATACACGAGGTTTCCAGTCCTGTCTGGAAAACAGGCGGCGTGGTTTGAAATCCTGAAGCCGTTTTCCGTTACTGGGACCAGTTGCTTTACAAAAAGAAAACATGGCTCAGAAAAATGTGTCCTAAAAAGGGCAAAACAACGCTTGTAATTGTAATCAACCTCAACTGCCACTGATGTTCAGCACTTGAGCAGAAGCCCTTGGTGAGAGTGCAAAATTATTACCATCAAATGTTTTTTTATTTTGTGTTTTTTTTAAGTATACATCCAATCTTTGGTGTATATCAAATAAGCAATTTATCACTAATTTAGAAGAGTTAAAGTGGTTATGTGTTGATGCATTTAATGTATTAGTTAATTACATATTTAGATAAGACATGGTTCAAGACATAAGATACTAAACCACTGAAAAGTTAAATTGCTGAAATTAAATTACTGAAAAGTTCAATCACTGAAATTAAATTACTAAATTACTGAAAGTATTTTTTTTCCATTATATGATATCTACTGAATTTGAGCCTAATGTATACATAAATGAAATGAATAAAAGAGCAATTTACACAATACAATGGTAGTTTATACAAACCAATTTATTCCTTTTTATGAAACCTACACGCCATTTGCCACTAGCTAGGTTTGCAGAAGCATCCTTATTGATGTAGTCCATTTCTACGTGTTATTCGTTATTTATTTATGTATCTGAATGGTTGCATAGTTGTAAAACACCAGAAAGGATTAAGTGTTTCTTAAAACGTATGTAGTATTTATTCATAAGTGTAAAGTGTAAAGAAATTATATTACGTGGTATTACATCCCATCTATCTTAATATCTTAAAACACGCTTCAATAAGAAGTACATTACAAGTCCTGATATTGCAAGTGTACCGTGTTCTAGGATGGAACTACAGAAATAAAGGCATGGCAAGTAGTAGCTATCATCTAGACAAGATAGAAGAAAGTTTGGTTTTAATGAAAAATCTATGTGGTTTAACCAGTTTCACAAACTATTGGACTGCAGCGTTTAAAAAAAGACATGGTTCTGCTCAAGCACAACCATTCATTGACCAACCGCGTTCCAACCTGAATGAAAGGATAAAGGCTCCAGCTGTTGCCTGAGAGCTGCTTGGTCTGAGAACAGGAGCACCAAAATTGATTCAGTTCATCATTGCCCTCTAGTGGACACTGCTCAGTCCCTGGTTTGCAGCCCTCGTCCTGCGTCTCTCAAGCTATAGTGTCTGAGTTCTTTACTGGTTTAAAATGTACAGTGTTTCCATCAGTTATTTCCTAAGATTAAATATTTTCTTCTGCAGTCAGAGAAACCATGGCCTGAAAAAAAAAAAAAAAGACACTCTCCACAGATCCCCTTCTCCTTTCATCCCGGAGTCTTCGCTGAATAAGCACGCCAGGGAGCACTCCAGCCTGAACTAGCTGGTGTGAAAACAAGCTGGAAGCCCAGAGAGATCTGTTAAAGACACATCATATCCTCCCCCACTGATCTGTTGTCAACCGCTGCTCTACAGTCTTGTGGCCCATCTGGGCGAAGCGCTTCATACCACCGACGCCGGCTGTGTTTTAATGAAGCAGCCTGAGCCTCCTAGCTGAAGAAGAAGGAGCGGGAGCTGGAGTAGTCATCAGGCGGCGGAGGAATTGGACGGGAGTGCCCGAGCTCATTGTGCATTCCTGAGCGCTGCGCTTTAATATTCCTCAGCCACTTTTGCCTTTGTCATATCATTACAAGGCTGTCTCTTTAATGCGGGCTGTTTGAAGCTCCTTTGTCTCTAATGCCCTTTGATTATGCAGAGATGGAGGCGTATTTGATAGTGCCGTAGTCACCAGTAATGCTTACGGCCTGGATTAACTTCAGGCTTACGCGTCCTTGACCCGTGCCATGACCGGCAGAGGAATGCAACTTTCTCCAAATAGATAAACAAAAAGATTCTGCTGAAACACATTTCACCTGTATTATCTCACCTGAGTGAGGACGATGAGTGAAGAAAGGAGATGGAGAAAGGTCTTCTTGGTGCGACAAGCAAAAATTGGAAACTGGCCTTCCTTCAGATTGATGTCTGAGGTTCAGGACACAGGTGTTATAAATTGCTCTGAGCTTTACTGAGCCATAGAGTTGTGTTTGTTGTTTTTTCTCCAAGACCATCTCAGTACATAAACAAAATCATTTTTCTGGAGAAGGAATGCAGTGCTGAAGAAGTTTGCCCTGTCACCAGGGCGGCTGGTGTCCTGGTGTTTAGGGAGTTGCCCCTGTGGTCAGAAGGTTGTGGGTTTGAATCCCAGAACTGCCAGTAGCACCACCAAGGTTCCCTTGAGCAAGGTACAGTCCCCACACACTGCTCCCCGATTACATGACAGAGATGTAACCCGAATTTTGGTATTTACTTAATACACGTGTGTAATGTTTAAAGGGAAACTCCACCCGTTTTTCATGAGTCCCACATCATTCAGAGTTTATTCAGAGTGTTTTTATGTGAAGTGAAGCTTTGTAGAAAAATGTACCGGCTTACATTTCTTGACAGTGGTGTTAATAGGAACCAGGGTTCGGCAAAGGGCAAATATTTCCACTAATTTGCCCAATAATGTACAGATTTTGAAAAATATATTTTAGGCAACACAAAAAAGTCTTAAAACCATTATAAAACAGATGTCTGGGTCCCGTCGCCACACTGGGAATACTGATTTGATGAGCTTCTCTTGAATAGTGTTTTTCATATCAAACCCCTTTGAATGGCTTTGTTTACACATAAACCATTTAATTATGTTGACATTTGGAAAAAAAATCTATTTAAAGGGCCATGAACATTTCAGCATTTAGCAGATGCTTTTATCCAAAGCGACTTCCTTTCCTTAACTACAGGGGACAGTCTCCCTGGAGCAACTTGGGGTTAAGGGTCTTGCTCAGGGACCCAGTGGTGGTGCTGAAGGTAGGATTCGAACCCATGACCTCATGGTCCAGAGGCATGTATCCTACCCACTGAGCCACCACCACCATCCACCCTAAAGGCACAGTAACAAAAGGCGTGTTGGGTAAAAGAAGTTGGGTAAAAATGAACCATGACTGGTACAGAAATCCCACACAGACATGAGTGGCAATAAAGTAGCGTATGGAAAATGGAAAATGCAGCTCTGTTCCTACGACAGTGACGTAACTTAGCTTCAGTCACTTAGCTAGAACATAGAAACACAACTAAGCCTCAGAAAAAGGAAATGGACATAAATATACTTGTATACTTTACTGTACTGTGGGACAGCTCCCTCACTAATATGGTGCATTACTGCATATTCTTCTGTAGCTCACCACCAAACCAGTTCACCCACGTAGTCCATAAATATGACACTAATGGCATAAGCTGAAACACTCACGTCTCAAATTTTTAAAAAATGATGAGAGTGAGCGTTGTTAACTCAAAACGTTGTATGTTGAGGTGATGTTTCAACACTTTTGCAAGACATACACCCAAAATCCTCACCAGCCATTTCATTAATTAATAAGACTTTGCACCTCAGTGACAGTGATAGTACATGCGTCATCACACGTAAATGTAGCTCAGGAAGTTTAGCAGGCTAAGATTAGAGGCAGCAAGAGAAAATCAGCAAAGGAAGAATGCAATAAAGTGTGTCGACCTCTTCTCCACTAGCCACCAAAGTTGAATAAGGTACCATCTGTTTTTATTCTTCTTTGCATCTTGGTCCCCATCATCACGTCGCAGACGCCCGGCTGTGATGAAATAGTGCCGAGGCTGTACACTATAAGCTCGGCTATTAACAGGTTTCTCTATTAGCCCAATTAAATGTCCTTAGGACGGGAACCACATTTGGATGGATGGAAGTGAATAGCCACATTAAAACGCAATTTCGTAAATTAAATTTCAATTTAATGGCGACAGTCTTTCTTCAGGTAATGAGACCAAGCGGCTGCGCTCTGGCCAGGCTTTTAAAAAAATCGCTCATTCTTTCTCTATTTCTCTGTCGCTTTCCCTTTCTTTCAGCATTTCTTTTATGCTTTATATTGTACAAAAGAGCTTTTTTTTTATTTATTTTCGTCAAGGCTGGTTCTCAGAGGAAGTTTTTCAGCGTGACTGCCCTTTCCAGTAACATTTTTCTTCTACTTTTCTCCTCTCTCACTCTCTCTCTCTCTCTCTGTCTCTGCCTCTCCCTCTCTCTGTCTCCTTCTTTCTCTTTCTCTCTCTCTCCATCTCTCTTTCTCTCTCTGCCTCTCTATTTCTCTCTCTGTCTCTCTCTCTTTTTCTCTCTCTGTCTCTCTCTCTCTTTCTCTCTCTCTCTCTCTCTTTCTCTACCTCTCTCTTTCTCTGCCTCTCTCTGTCTCTCTCTCTATCTCTCTCCCTCTCTCTCTCTCTGTTTCTCTGTAGTTGATGTTGGATGTACTGGAGAATCATTCGTGGATGCTCTTAGTCTTGTCTTATTCAGGCTATTTTAAATAACCCTTGACGTTCACAAGGGACTGAAATTTTTATTTTATTGTTTATTTAATTATTGATTTATTTTTATACAGTATGCCCAAGTGTATAAGACACACATCCTATTCCCAGGTGGCCTTTGTGTGGCTTTCTGTTGAGCTGTGTATTTGAATTTTTCAATGCAAAGCAAAGCACAGTTTAATACTTTGTAATCTGACAGCATGTACATGTTTAAGTTTTACAATATCCCACTCACTCACCGGTCCATACAGCCCACATGTAGAAACAAAGCAGCAACAATGGCCTATTTTGAATGATTTGTTTTTGTGATGTTCCAAAAACGAATGTATATTATTTATATTATTTTATACAGACAATATAGTTTCAGTTGTCTGCAAATGTATGTACACCTTTTAATATGAATACATCAGAATTAATGACAGGAATTGAAAGCATTAGTCATCATTAGGACCTTTGCTTTTGAATGAAAATGAAAAAAATACTTAAGTCAAGCAAATCACTTTAACTATTTAAATTCAAACAGTTGAAATGGATAATGCATGGAATGTGTTTTACAATATTAAAATTTCCACGTTTAATTTTTAGAATGGCAAAAGATGCCGTTGCCTTTAGCTTAGTGCTAACATAGCTCTAATAATGCCAGATATTCACTAGACAAGTATGCTGCAGTTTGTAATAGAGACAAACTCAAGCTCTGTCTTTTATAAATGCTGTGTGTCAGTAGTTGGTTCATAAAAAGCAAAGTTAAGCAACAACTAATGGCATCATAGTCATGGACTAAAGGTAAAGTGATTGGTGGCAGATCAGATATTTGTATATATAACATCTGTGCCAAGCTTTAACACAGCTGTGATGCTTTTTAAACTTTTAATTAATAGCCGTGTTTTAATAAAGGCATTTTAATTCTTAGAAATGTACATGCAAATTCACTTCACTCAGAGTCCCTTTGGGAGCACTGCATATCATCTGAGGTGCTTATTATTAATTATTCTGAACTGGTCTTGTATATTATGACTTAGACGGAGACAAGACAGGATGCAAATGCAAGAGGGCTTTAGTACAGCCAATAGTGAAAGCAGCAAAAAAACAAGTGAAAACTCCAAAAAATAAACAGCAAAACTACAGAACCAGAAAACATGCTGGAACACACGAGGTGAAAAACAATGGACAAAGACATGAACGCAAAGGAGATGGCTGATATTGGGTTATATGTATGAGGGAAATTAAACAAAGAACAAATGGGAACAATCAAGGGGCAGGGTTACAGACAAGGGTGCAGCAAAGGTGGTGCAGGGAAACCAAAACAAAAACCAAAATGTTGAGAGATGTGGAAAGAAGTGAAAACCTACAGGTCCATGGGCAAGGAAGGGCGGGCTGTTACAGACCAAGGATCAAATCCCGGGAAATGGACGAGCCTAGGATATTGACATTGGCACAACCTCTGCATAACGAAAGGACACACTTGCCGATAACTGTTTATGTTGCTCCGCACATTCACACTAAATACCACAGCTGCATTCATTACACTGCAAGGCATTCGGGTGGTCCACTCAATATCATTACATACACAACTTGCTTCCAGTCTCTACAGCCACCTCCCCAACCAATCTCTGTTTATCACTTTGCATTTTTATACTAGCCCCTTGTCACGTTGAGCCGTGCTCGGGAAGTGAGGTGAGGCGCAGGCAGGCAGGTTCCCTTTGCAGGATGTTTTATTTACAAAGGAAACAGACACTACATACAAAAACAAAGAGGCACGAGGACCTTACAACTCAAACTAAACTACATTTAATGGACACAGGAGGATCAGGGTTGGTGAGGATATTTGTGAGGGTTGACCAGCAATGAACAAACACAGAACTCGAACTTAAATACACACATGAACCAATAAACAAACACAATCACTAATACCAAATACAAGACACCTGAAACCAATACACATGACCAAACCCCAACACAGACGTCAAAATAAAAGTCCCCACATTCAAACACTAAGAACGGCCCCTACTGGCCGCTCCGTGGACGTCACACCCCTAGAATGATCCAAAGACAGTAACTATTACTACAAATTAAGTGAATACTATGACACTATTGGCACTTTTCCACTGGCTTAAGGAACCACGCCACACCATGAATGTATGTTTTTCCAGTATAAATAAAGTGAACCCGAGTCGTATGCATACCGTCGGGCTAAAAGTGGGCTGCAGCCAAGCTGACTGCATGACTGCTTTCTGATTGGTCAAAATGGAAAGGGGCCATTGTTCTGTTATTGTCTGTGCAATAAAACAGATACATTTCAGTGGGAAGTTTCTATGACGCTAACAAAATAATGTTGTTATTCTGTGAGCAATGAGAAGGTGTACCAGGCCATCACTAACTAGCTGAGAAAACACACTGAGAAAAAAACATAAAAAATAACACTCATAAATAATAGAAGAGCACAATAACAGCATTGACAAAAAAAAAAAAAAAGCCACGGACACAGTTTTTGGGATGATGACCAACCATAAACTTTAGGGTGAGAATTGCACTGCTAACACATCAGCAACACCGTTATCAGACTGACATACAGTGGAAAATCAAAGGGTGATGCATGTTCTGTACCATCACACTACAGTTTAGATACAGCATGGTTCCTGTATTCCTACGGAAAAGTGCCTTACATTAGTTTTGTTGCCACGAGAGTGAAGAATTAATGTGGGTCTGTTCATGGGGCTCTTGAGGTGTTTTCCACTGCCCAATCAAAGTTCCATTTTCAGTTTTCTTAAGAGTCATCTGGTACCATCACCAGTCTAAAGTGTCTTGTTTAGTTACTTAGCTATCTTGTTTACTAGTTTGCTTAAACTTGCAGCTGAAATAAAATATTGAACTCTTCTGTGCCACACTCATGCAAATATCTACATTTCATCAAAGCTTCAGTTTGACCCATTAGTGAGCTCTGAAAAGTGTTCATTAATTGTGTTAATCTTAGGTACAAGAAATGTAAGCGGGTACAAGTAACCCCAGAACTCAGAACTGGAGCCACACCAGGAGGCCCTGTCCACCACAATATGGTAAAATTGATTTAAATGCATGCACAATGGCAAGCGGAACAGGTAAAACATCTAAAATGTCTACGAATTGTGCTTAAAAAGTACATCCCCACAACCCCCACACCCAGGTCAGCAGGGCTTCTCAATTAAACAAGTAGAGATCCAAATGCTCATCTTAAAAACTGGTTCAGACAATAGATCTGACTAGACCAACAGACAATGTTTTAGTAACAAAGGTTCTGGTACTTTGTGCAGTGTGAAAAACATCCTTAGTGACACCATGAACACCAGCTAATGTGAATATATATCATTACAAAAAATATGCATTATAATATAGATTTTTTGGTACGATTCTGTGTTTTTAGTCAAATAAAAAGGAACATGCACTTTACCGCTTGCTTTGAAATGGCATTTCTTCTTAATTTTGTTGCCATTTTTATCTGGTTTGTCAGTTCAGCATTAGAAAAAAAATATTTAAACAGTGACAGGCAATTTAAATGTTTTTATTCAGCACAGAATGAAACGCTGCAAAATTAGATGAAAATAAGATGAACCAGGCCTTAAAAATCCTGCAAAAGAACTGCTTCCCTGATCCAGAAATCCTGCACTGTTTATGGTGCAATGCAATGAAGACAACATGCACAGTAGCCACCATCCCTTAGGATGTGTCAGTTTTTCAAAAATAGCATCATAATCTCCTTTTCTAAGACATTTGTGGGCCTGAAGCAACATCCTACTTCCAAATCAAATAATTTTGTTCGAAAGTCCAGGAAAATAATAGTAAAGAATTGTTGGCTCATTTTAAACTGGACAAAATAAGAAAATCTCTAGTCTCACTGCGCTTTTCTCTGCAAACGATATTGAATACATTTTAAAAAGTTGACTCCTGTGACCCCTGCTGACTCTGGGGCCCTCTAACAGTGCCGATAGCAAGAAACAGCTCAGGCTTTTAGATTTTGTTTATTTTCATAACATTTCAGAACCTTTGCGACAATCAATATATCATTAAACTGTGTTCCCTTGTAGTTTAGGAGGTCTTCTCTAGAACATTCATAATGTCCCACATCCATTGTACAATAGGGTCCGAAAGAAGACTACTGGCTAAGTGCTTCCATTTTTCATTCTTTTCCAATTCTTTCCTACATTTATACATCTCCTACATTTCTCTTGCGTTAATGATGTTTTCTGTTTATGACATTTGTGTGGTCATTTGCACCAGCTTCCATTGTAATTCATTTTTGCATGTCCATTCTCCAACCTCTGTTTATCACTAAAATAATTGTCACTGTGTCTAAGCCTGATGCATGTCTCGACCAAGCCTTTTGGACTGAAACACTCCTTATAGTTTCTTTGTGATTGAGCAGAGCTAAATTGTTATAGGCTGGGTACATGAAAATAAATTGAATTTAACTGGTTTTCATGACATTGGATTCTATGCAGGTTGTTTTTGCAGCTAAATTTGTATTTATGGACTTTATAGACCATGGAGTGTGTAACATTGTTCAATTAGCACATCAACCTTTTCCGAAATACAAAAATATACGTTTTTTAATTATATGCGGCCTTTAACACAAATGTGTTTATTACAAATCTAATTATGTGGCATTTTAATGTAGCAATTTAAATGAAAGCAATAATCATTGATTCATGATTTTTAACATGATTTTGAACATTTTCATAGTGTTTGATGACCAGGTTTAGGTGTGTTTATACAAGGAAATCAGCCAACTGAGCTGGATTCTGGCCCTCCAATACTAGATATGAGATCCCTGCTTTAATGACAGCATGCACATGAGCTGGCGTAGACTCCAAGCCTCTGATGAGCAGATCAAATCCACCTGAGAGTTGTCTGAACACGCGCTTGGAAAGGATGAGACAAAAAAATATGACCTATTTGAACAAAAGCCTTAACACTTAACTCGCCTCAACTTTTCTTTGCTTTACATTTCCCCCCAAAATCTAAAACTTTCTATTGTTTATTTACAGGTTTAAATCAAAATCCCAGATTTTTAATGTGATCTCAGACTTGTGGACTCCACTGAACGGAGTAAGGGGCAACATGCAGGTCTACCTAATTAATTCAAATGAATTAAAATCCTGGGTGTTAAGGGGTTTAAAGAATAAAAAAACAGAACAAACAGTTACGCCCTTAACCCAGAATCAGTCAATAAGCCACGACATGTTGGGAGACCGCAGTTTGCTCCTTCCTTCACGCCGGGGCCATCTTTTTTCTCTCTCTCTCTCATATATATACTCACACATTGCTGACCTGAGAAAAGGGTGCTTGGCCACACATAGCCCTCGGCTGCCATGGCTCAGTGTGTGAAATTGTCCAAGCAGCTTTCAGAGCAGACATCACAGTGGTGCTAGAGAGAGAGCTCCTGGGTAGACTTCTTTTTCTCTCTGGAGCCACATCAGCGAGGAAAGCCTCCTGCCGCACCTCACTTATCACTCGCAATCCTTCTCACAGTGGGCCATCTGGGCTGAACAGAGACAGGGCTGGGAAACTGTGTGTGTGTGTGTGTGTGTGTGTGTGTGTGTGTGTGTGTGTGTGCATGCTTGTGTGTGTGGGTAGAGGTCCTGCCACGCTGGACTCTGGGAGACAGTAATGGAGAGGCAGTAAGTATAGAGGCTGAATGGCTCTTTCACCCTAAGAGCATGGTAAACAACGTCTGGCACTGCTGACGGGGGCTGGACGTCCTGCTGCTAGCAGGCCACACGCCTGCTGGGAGGCCGGACATTGTGTGCCGATTGGTGTGTCTGCTGTGTTTGCAAGTAGGTGTCTGTCTGCAGGTGGTATAGCTCACCCAAAAAGGGACTTATACCCACAAATCGTACTGGAAAAATAAAAAATATCATCACTAATTGATTACTGGCCACTTCTATGGAGAGAAGAAAAATGGTTAGCAGCTTCTTAGCCGCTTCCCTGTGTTTTACTTACAGTTATCAACAGTCGTTTGTATAGCTAGAAACTCTGACCTTTGCTTTAATGCTCTAACCTTCGGAGGTTTTGTGGTGTGTTCCTGGTATGCAGCGGTACCAAACGTGAACTCCCATGAATCATGGAGTGCAAAAGCAACCCTGTCTGGTCCAATCCCACAGTGTTGCAGACCAAGTACATCCTTCATAGCGGCGGTATTCCCTAATTGCTCTGGCCTCTTTCGGCAGGATGAGGTTTCATTGTCATTTCAGCCATATACAGAGTACACAGAGAAATGAAACAACATTCCTCCAGGACCACGGTGCAACACAAGAACAAAAGTATAAACCCCACAAAAATATATAAGTGCAGACAGGGCAAAATCTACAGAACGCAAGAGTGCAGTGGAGAGAGTGCAAGAAAAACACAAGCAACAAAACAGGACAAGACCACATTCATTGCAGTTGACATTTGAATAATTACAACATTATAACAAATACTGTTTTCTTGGAGCGGAGGTGTGCGAATATGCAGAATTTAGATAGACAGCAATAAATAATAATTTTTAAGTAATAGCAGCAGCAGGGCAGAGGACTTGCAGTATGTAATAGAGAGGCAGCTGTGGTGTAAGTTGTTTAAGGTAGAACAGTTCAGTGAATAAACAAACTGTATAAGGAGAACAGGGATGAAATTCAGTTCAGAAATGTGTGTGTGTGTGTGTGTGTGTGTGTGTGTGTGTGTGTGTGTGTGGCTGGGGGTACAGTTTATGATTCAGTTCTGATTGAGAAGTCTGATTGCCTTCAGGGAAGAAACTGTTTCCCATCCTGGCAGTGGAGTCCTGTATGCTACGGAACCTTTTACCAGACAGGAGGAGGGAGACGAGGGTGTGTGAGGTGTGTGGGATCATCCAGAATGTTGGGGGCTTTGTGGAGTAAATGTCCATGACAGAGCGGCAAAAGACCCTGATGATCCTTTTAGTTGTCTTCGCTATCGTCTGTAGGGTCTTACAGTCCAATACTCTTTAGTCTCCACTGGAAGTAGAGATGCTGCTGGGACTTATTGATAATGAAGCTGGTGTTGAGGTTCCACATGAGGTTCTCACTGATGTGACAGCCGAGAAACTTGGTGCTCTGGAAGATCTCCAGCTGTTGACTGTTCAGTGAATAGTGATCACATTGGGTTATCTTTTGTTTTGTCCACATTCAGAGACAGGTTGTTGGCTTTGCACCAGTCTTTCAGCCATTGCACCTCCTCTCTGTACACCACTTTGTCATTCTTGCTGATGAAATCCACCATGGTCATGTAATCACCGGGAACAGCAGAGGACTGGGAACAGCATTTTCACGCAATTGTCCTTTTTGTTCAGACAGGTGAAGGTCAGGTAAAGGATCTAGTGCAACACCAATGCTCAGCTTATCACTGTCACAATATCACTAGTAAAGAGACTTCCCAGTTTGATCATCCCTCAAAAGAGTTTAGTAATGCTGAGAAAACTACCAGTAATTTAACAGTGTACTGTAGAGAACACTGTAGAGAACTAAACTTGGTGTTACTAGTGCTTCCTTTAAAGGTTGTATGATTATTTGCATTGATTTACATTTATATTTAGCAGATGCTTTTATCCAAAGCGACTTCCATTCCCTTACTACAGGGGCAGTCTGCCTGGAGCTGCTTGGGGTTAAGGGTCTTGCTCAGGGACCCAGTGGTGGTGCTGAAGGTAGGATTCGAACCCAACTCTGGAAAAAACTCATTAATATGTATATTTTCAAAATCTAAAGTTTCAAAAGTTTTGCTGTCTGTGACAATGGCCTTTACTCTTCACTACCTTCCACTTGCACCCTCTGGTCCTGGTCTGGCATGTTTCGGGTCCCAGTGTGGAGCTCCATTTCTTAGACACCCACCACCTGACTGTATTTATTCTGGGACTTAGGCTGTCCCTTCCAATCCCATCTCCCATCAATACCCCCTTCCCACAGGTATGCCTCTCTCAGTCATCACCAGTCCCTGTGCTGGAGATCCTGCAGTGTTTCTGGGAGCCTGGGTGCTTATTATCTGTTCATTTACAAACATTCTGCAACTAAGTTTCAATTCGAGTGACTAAAAATTCTTAGGTAGCCCATTCAGAGATACTACGTGAAAAGGGTGTCTAATTTTATTCATGGAGGTATTGATCAGATTTTATTTCTAAAAAAACATTTAGAGTTCGGTGTGCTCCTGCTTTTTTAAAGTGATAACCTGCTGCCACAACAGCCTTTCCTGGGTAAGATTGGTCACCTGTGTGAACGATCAAGTCTGTGCTGGTCTATCACCGCAGAGCTACTTGTAATTAACATGAAAAATTTACAAGATGCTCACAGTTAACCAAACCGATGTTACAATACATGGTGATTAGAAAATGACAAGGTCTGCCCAAACTCACCAACGCTGTGCCTAACCTCTTCACACATTGCTATTTCTCCTGATCCAGTCGTTTAAGACCCAGCTCCGCCTGCTAGCTAGGATAGGAAGCAGAACCACATCATTTCAAACTGCCATTAATGCAATATCATTGGACACTTCAATATAGTTGGAGGAGAGCAGTGTTATACCAGCTAACAGATGTCCACATAGGCTAGCATCATTCTGAGTGACTGGTAGAAACCATCCTACTCACCCACAGAGCGTGAGATGAATTATACCCTCTTAGGCCTTCCGGCCACGGATGACTGGAATAAAGCGACAGCCCCCCAGATTCTCATTCAAGGACTTCTAAAGTAATTAATTAGCAAGATCAGGCATAGACGATTATGGCTGGAACAGAACTCCGCTGGAAGGTATGTCTCCAGAACCAGGGGTAGTGCTCTAACTGCCAACCTTGTTTATACCCCCCCCCCATCCTGACACTTCCTTCCCTCTCCCTTTCTCCTTCTTTGTTCTGCAGGTATGAGATAAGCCTGTGAAGGCATAATAATAATTATTTGTTTTGTCAGGTTGAAAAACCTTGGGAAATGAGACATTGTTGCAGGATGCCGTTCAAACTGACACATGCTCGTACCTTTTCCCCTCTGCAGCCCCACCTCAGACTTTTAATTAATGTTTAGGAGATTCAATTAAGAAACAAACAGTTAAAGTTTACTGAGCGATTAAAAAGGGAAGGCAGAGAAAGCTGTCGTTGTTGCCGGCAAAACAATTCATGGGAGACCATGGGGATTAATTCTTCATTCATTTTAGCGATAGATGATTGAGTTTTCCCCCTTGCCTCTCTCTCTCTTTCTCTCGTTCCCTCACTCTCTCTTTGTCTCTAAGCTTCCAGCAGACAAACAACTTAGCCATAATTGCTGCTGTCTGAGGAAGTGGCGTGAGAGGGGCTCATGCTGTTTCAGTTACCAAAGGAACTTGCTCTGACACTAATCGTCTCCAACTCCAGATTAGCTTTCACAACTTACCTGTCGCTGTCCAAACTAATCCAGAGTGAGCTGGAGCTAACTACCCAATGACATCAATTTGGCACATCACCAAAATAGCATAATTAATGAATGTGTCATTGCCTAATTTCCTTTAGTACAAGGCCTGTCATCTTCACTCTTTACATTGGAAATGTCCCCCTTATTATCCCTGTGCTTCTTTGCTTTTTCACTTTTTTACAAAGAAATATTTTTTTGATTTTCTAGACTTTTTTTTTATTTCAAACATACTCAAATAGCCAAAACATGTTGTTTAACTTTTACTTCAAGTGCTACAAACAGTATCAGGCTTTACCACTACACAATCCATGCAAGTGCATCGGACCCCGTAGGTTAGGGACCGGTCCCCTTGGCCACAAACGGTTGTAAATAACACCAAAAAATGTTGAAACAACTACCTAACGAATGTTTTATATACATCTCTGAAATACATTGCATTTTAGTTGCATTCAAAAATGAAAGAAACCTGAAGAGATGTTTGATGAGATAGTGCTGGTGCACAGCGACTTCAGCGACAGACAAAGAAGCAGCACTTGTGGCTGAGGTTGTAACTGTTTGCCCTAAGAATTCATAGGCAAAGCAATTAACCAGAAAGAATAAAAGGTAATATTAACATTATCATTGTCTATTAAGGGCCTAGTACTTTGGCCATTAAAATCTAACCTCTTTGATTTGGACCTACAGACACCATTTAGCCTGAGGCCCCAAATCTGCACTTTGCTACAAGGTTTATAAGAAATGAGCAAAGTGCAAAGTGCCGCATTTAATCAGAGCACACCTGCCCCACACCACATCAGATACACTTGCTTGTGTATACTGGGGAGGGGTGGGGTGAGGTGGCCTAGGATACTTGCCTCTAAGCCAAGAGGTCGTAGGTTTGAATCCTACCTTCAGCACCACCACTGGGTTCCTGAGCAAGTTGCTCCAGGGACACTGCCCTCTGTAGGTAGGGAATGGAAGTCTCTTTGGATAAAAGCATCTGCTAAATGCTGTAAATGTACTTGCTTATACTTCCTGTTAAGGAGTAAACATTGTTGGCTGCATGTATTGGCCTATACTACATTCAGAGGAAAACTGAGAAATTTTTTCCCCTCACTTTTCCTTTAATCTGATTCTGCTCAGCACCTATTTAGAGCCCAGACAGCCACAGTTTTGTTGCTGTTCCTTGCGATAATAGATGTGTAATGTACTTGTTCCGTATAAACCATGAGGAATTGCAAGCGTATGTAGCAGTTGAGATGTATGCCCCTGACTGCTGTACAAGGGTGTAATATATATTTGTAAATGGGACAGGGCCTTGGCAAGACAGCCTAATGCCCTACATATGTGCTTATTGATCAGAGCTGAAGTGCGGCCAACACTTGCGTGTCAAAGCAAACGCCAGCCGGGTGTTTTGATTCAAGGTCCCATACATTTTACATCCTCTACAACCCTCCGGCACAGGCAACTCTCAGTCTCAACCCCCCCCTTCACCAGCCCTTTGGGGACTATCAGGCTCTATATGAAAACAGTGCATTATCATCAGGCTCGAATCCATTTTGCTTCTTGTGGGAATTGCAATAAATTGGTTTGTGAGACAACGCCCTTTATAGACAGAGGAGGAGACACACACCTCGCTCTCATTTGTTCACTGGAGCCATAAAGACCGGATAGAGAGAATGGAATGGTGCACTACTTTACATCAAAATGGGTCAGAGCGATTTTTAACGGAGGAGATATCACTGGAGTTGGGTCATTGCATTATTTCAGGCAATGCGCACAAGAGCAGGAGTAGTGAAATGTTAGTGAAACTCCAAAACCATCGAATCTGGGTGACCTAATAGAGATTCTATCTTTGTTTTACTCCTGAAAAGGAATATCTCTGAGAGATAACATGCATGCTCTGTGTTTTGACTCGTGCCACGGAAAAAAAAAAAGGCATCACAAAACTTTGAACATTTTCACCCCTTAAAGACCTGGAGACTTCAGATGCTCCCTCTCTCAAAGGAATGGTTCAGTCAATAATACTAATGTTGCAATGGATGAAAACTAATAGTAACCAATCAGAATTGTTTAAATTATACACTATATGGTGCTACTTACATCTTTGTTTCAAAGTAGAAACTGAATAATGTATCTTAATATTAAAAAATGAATAAGGAAAGCTTAGGGTTTTAATCATTTAATTTGCAGAAACCAGCCACTGTGTAAAACAATGGTTCCCAGCTCTGATCCTGGGGTATGTCTACTCTGCAGATTTACTGAATGTGCTTTCTAATACCAAATACCTGATCTACACAGTCCATTAATTAACCTCTTACGTTGGTCAAATTGTGTAAAAGTTGTGGAAATTTCGTTTTAAAGGGTTAATGTCCTACGTTTTTCTCTCTTTTTTCTTTATTTCTTTTTTTTGAAGTCCACTTTTAATGTTTGTGGGAGTTGTGTACTAAAATAGACACAATTATTTTTTACATAATCATTTTGTAACCTCTCTTTATTCCTTCGAATTAAACTGGCTATTTCTGTTGCTGTGCCTTCAGGACCTACATCGGATATAAATGAGCTCTGTTCTGATTGGCTGCACTGTACTTTTTTCTCTTTCAAACAGCAGACTGGGTCGAATCAGTCCTGATACCATCAGTGTAACTTTGTCGAGTCTGAATCGGAATCAGAAAACTTTATTGATCCCGTATGAAATTGCTTAGAATCAGATCCTGACAGGTCCTTACATTTTCACACATGCAGCACACAGTAGATTTTCCATGTTGGATGTGTTCATACCTAGAAATATCCTGTGTGGTTTCTGTGATGGCTGGTGCCTCTGACAGTGTACCGGAGTCTCTTGCCATTTCCTTAATTTGTCTAAAGATTACATCGTCAGCCCTTACTGACTTTCATGTCTCATGATAACTGGCCCACTCACTCTGGACAATTACCTGCTCTATTCACACCTCGCACTAGTTCACTGTAAAGGTATAGCTTCACTATTTTCACACTATTTGACCGTAAGACCAACGTCTCAGTAAGAGGTTGTTAATTAATGGACTGTTTCGATCACGTTCACTCAATATGCAGAGTAGACGTACACCAGGATCAGAGCTGGGTACCACTGTTTTACACTAATTTATGCTAATTAAATGATCAACTCCTTAAACCCTAACCTTTCCGTATTAATGTTTTAATATTAAGATGCATTATTCAGTTACTACTATGAAACAAAGGAGTAAGTAGCACCAGATAGCGTATAATTTAAGTCTTGCTAATTGTTTACTAGTGGTAGTATGACCTGCTGTGTTTATAGCAGGGGTCATCACCTTTATTGCTTGAGTGTAGAGACCCTTTCATGCACTGAAAACCAGAATGTCACCTTTAAAGTGAACTTGTACAAAGTGCCATGTTTGATTGAGACCATGAACAGGACCTGATTCTCCAGACATTGTCCAGAGTTCATGTGTGAAAGTGGCTTAGCGCAGTAACCGTTTTTTCAGTTGGTTTGAGCAGCCCTCCAGGTCTGGAACTGAAGATCCTGGTTTACACAATAGCCACTGCTTATGTGGGACAACCAGGTGGTCTGTCAGTACCAGGGCAGACCAAGATACTCCTTTGCAGAGAGGGATCAACACAGAGGCAGTCAGTAACAGAGCCCCCATAGAGAAATACCACACAAATTCTTTTCCTATTCGCTGTCACTCACATCTAAACTTCATGCTATCTAATGCAACTCAACCCTTTAAACTCTTGATGTATTTCTTTTATCTTTCTTAAGGACTTGATTTTTTTGTGGTCTTCCTTGCTATGATCACTTCCTTCCAAATGAAAGTGTATTTGGCCACTAAACGATCTGTCAATGTTAGTGTTGTGTCATGTCTTGTTAAAGCAGGTGGAGAAGGTGAAGGAGTTCATACCATCTTGTGAGGCGCCCTCTTTTAATGAACATTCCTGCAGAAGTCATTTCATTTATTACTGACACAAGAAAACGTTGAGCTTCCATTCGGTCACCCATCAGCGATGTGCGAGGGAATGATGGCCTGACGTTTGCGTAAACAATAAAATCCATGTAACAAAGGGCCGTTCCGTAATCACTGTACCTTCTCTTTAATCATCAAATAATCTCCCTCGCTCGCACCCTCTCTGTCTGACAAATGGAGTGCATGTTTCCTCTATGTTGCTCAGCAATTAGAGAAGTGAAAGACATAATTAAATGAGGGCGAGTAAAAATGTTTTCATCTAGCAGCCACATTCAGACAGGGCCATAGGTTTCTCAGAATAATCGCAAATTCAATTTAATTTCATTTTCCCCCACCGCCAAAAAAGTAATTATAACCAGGTCAAAGACACCATCAAGGATAAAGGCACTTCTCTTCACCCTTTTTTTGGGTTTGACCTTGACTAATTCGCACAAATTGCTTGTTGCCAGTTTTTTGCCTTTTGTTCCATTCGGCAGCGCACAAAGCACATCCTCCAAAAAAAGCTAAACACATCGGAATTCAGACGCTGAGAGTCAGTACTTCGCGCGAGAGAGACTGCGCTTCCCCTTTGGCAGGGAGTAACACAGATGACCATGTAAGCATGGTAAGGGTGGTGGGGGGGGATTTTATGTGTCAGTGAACTCCACAGGCCCATGTGGGTTGCTTCGTGTGTGAGCTCACATGTTTGTTTTTATATACTTTGAGGACAAACACGGGATGACAAGAGCAAAATGTTGTAAAGTGAGATTAAAGGTAGCCTAAAATATGATTTGCACATTTGTACTGTATTTAAAATGTAATAAGTTCATTGTGTTTGAGAAAATGTCAAGCTGTTTATTTAAAATAGTTTTTTTTAAGCAAAATATTCTTTCACAAGGCACTTCAGCAGTTCATTTGTGACTAAAATGACTTTGTACATTCATGAGCTCAGTGAAAACAAGCTTAGCAAACTCTGCGCTTGTGGGCCACTGAAGAAGGCCCAGTGATTTCTGACAACTATAAATATGCATGCTGTAATGTCCATTATGTTTGACCCAATAGAACTGTGCTTGTATTTAAAGCAAGTACAGGGCCCTGAAGTATTATTGGCATCCTTATTTAATTTGAGGGGAAAAAATTAAGAAAGTTCCCCTTAATGTTTATCAAACGGTTATCATTTAAAAAAAATATGTAAATTTCATTCAGAAAAACATAGTCGTTAGCATTGTCACCACCTCATTTTTTTATTTTTTTTTTGTATTTTTTAGCTTTGAGTGACTGAGGAAAATGTCATTGTCAATGTCATGTCATGGCTCAGAAGACCCTTACCCCACCCCCACCTCTTGCCCATTTCCAAAGAGAAGAAGTGTAGGATGTGAATTAAACAGTGTGGAATTCCACGACTCGAATTAAACCAGAGAAATAAAACCACAAAGACTGGATTTAGTGTCATATCTAGCTCAAACACATAATGAAACTGAATTAACATGAATGTGGCAGATGCTGCAGCAGATGCTTTTTAAAAGGCATTATTCGTACAAACCTCAATAAGCTCAGTCTCCACACTTAACACGACCAGAGAAGAAGAGTGGAGGATTAAGATATAATCACAGAATGCAGTGAAGAATGTTGGTGGCCTTATCACTCTTAGAGACCTGATCACTATGTGTATCTTATATATGACAAAGTGTGAGTATGGTAGCACTATTTGTCTGGGGCAGATGAGCTCCTAATGTGTGTTTAATCTTGAATGGTGAAAAATGTAGTTTTGTGAAGTAGCCTAATGGAATTCATTGAAATGTATCATCGGTTGAAGCGTCCAAGTTCAAGCTGTGGACTCAATATGTATGAAGCAGGTCCTGAAATTGTATAAAAACCTGTGAGTGTGTGTTTGAATGGTGTGTGTGTGTGTGTGTGTGTGTGTGTGTGTGTGTGTGTGTGTGTGTGTGTGTGTGTGTGTGTGTGT
>JBBJLR010000040.1:15069361-15096525 GCA_037577145.1 Brachypetersius gabonensis | reverse complement strand
TGCAGGTCTCCGTGCTGTTTGTGTGTCTAGAGTGAAGGATCTCCACACATGTGATGTGTGTTTGTCTTCTCTGCTGCATGTCTCTCGTCTTGTTGTGGTCTCGTGTTTAGATTCCTTTCGCGCCAACTGTTCCACCCCTTTTATGAATGGATTGTATATGAAAGCGCTTAACAAAGCAATTATCCAATAGCTACATTTATAGTGAAGCTATACTATCACTTCACTGAAGTCATGGTGCATTGCTAAAAGTTGTTCTCATTATAAAATCAGAAAACACGTTTGTAAACACTCCATACAGCTCAGTAAACTCATTGGGGAAAAAGGCCTTTCCCTCCATTACCTTATGGACAAATCTTTGACAGGAACAGAGGTCAGTGCAATGTTTTCTGTGGGATGTGAGAAAGACTTCTTTGATGTGTTATCGCCTCACTGTATCTCTGCTTTTGCGTAAAGTTGAGCTGAGCTGACTTTGCTCACATTACTTGGATCCCTCACTTCAGGCAACAGAATTTTGCAACTTTTTATTTTAAATACATGAATCTAGACAGTGGTAGCATTGGTAGGATATGAGGTACAGCACCACCTGTTACTTGTCTTGGGTGACACTAGAAGGTCAGTCAGTCAGTCAGTCAGTAATAGGTATATACTCTCAAAGGCTGGCCCACAAGTCAGTCCAGGCAAAAGTATTCCATTTCAGAGAAACGCATCTTCTAAAATAATACTTAAATAGTACAGTATTTTCCGAGCAAACTCCCAAAACTTTCACCCTTTCTCTCTCACTCCAAAATGAAGCGCTAGCCTCTCTGTCAGTCAAAGGCAAGCAGCATGAAAGCATGGATCTGTGCTGGACTACACAACAGGCTGTAAAAAAGCTGAGCAAGAGTCAGCTCCTCTTCCTTCCTTCAAGGCATCTCTGCCTGACCCACTACGAGCAACCTTTGAACTGTTGTGACATTCTAAGTGCTGTTTGTTGGTTGATGAGGCTCTCAGTTCCACAGCTTAGGTTTGGCCAGGGCTTAAGACTAAAACATGATCTAACTGTTAGTAGTCAGCTAAAGGTCAGGCAACAAGGAAACAGTCTGCCTCCTTTAAGAGGGTCTCTTTCTTTGTTGCAAAATTTTGCTAATGGCCAGATGAGTGTTTCACCATAGAGTTTAATAGGTCAAATGTTCTTTACTTTTCGTGCATTATTTCGACTTTTTACGTTTTTCTGTTATTTTATTGTTCAGTGACTTTTTAGTAGCTGCCTGTTGCCCTTTATCATTTTTGTGACGTATACTAGGCTTCGCTGCAGGGAAAGCAATTTTTTGTCAGTGGTTTACATTTTAAAATAGCCTTTCTGGAGGTTTCAAAATGCATTGTTCACATTCCACTTTCCAAATCACAAAAGACTTCTGTATACTGTACAGATACTGCATATCTGCTTATTCTGGCATTTTAGACACTCTGCTCATTCATTGTTTCTTTTTTTCATGCATTTGTTCCATGTATGTAACATCTTTATCATACCAAAGAAAGCTTTGTAAAAAAAATCAAATACACTTTTTATGCCAAAAAAAAATCTATTAATCATTTTTAATTTGTTTGCAATTGGGGTGAGATTAAACAGCATGGAAAACTGGTTACAATCTCTTTCACAGCAACTTTAACTGCATATCAGAATCAGAGGCAGAATCTCTTTATTGTGATTGTAGCAGCTGTTGTTCAAGTAAAAAAAAAAAGTGAAAAAGTGCAGATGTGCAAATGTGAAACACTTATGTTTCTAGAATGCAGAATATTTCTGGAATATGGCAAAAATGTTCAAGTAAAGAAAGTGCAGACATATAAATATGAAATACTATTATAATATGCCTAGGATTATTATAAATATGCTATGTTAGCTAAAAGGAGCATGTAAACATATGGACATGTAAACGGACGTAAACATATGACTGGTTATAATGATAAATTGCACATATATTTGATTTGCCTTCTGATTTTCTTTCTTTCTTTCTTTCTTTCATGAAATTGATATTAAACAGATCTGTCATGATGTTATAATGTGCTGAGAGATGACAGTATATGCATATAACTGACCAGTGTAACCACTGATGCACATCCTGCTCATTCTGCTCTGTCTTTCTGGATTAACTTTCTACAGCTGAGCGGATCACCAGCTAGGCAGTGTATTGATTTGAGGAAAGATGCTGATTCACTACTCAAATGCACATCAGATGCAGACATACGCCAGTACTCCACTTCATTAGGTACACTTACCTTGTACCTACAGTCGATTGTATCAGCTCCACTGACCATATATGTGCACTTTGGCTGTAGTCCATCTGTTTTTCTGTTTCATTTGGTAGGTCTGGTCAGTGATTTTCAGAACCACGCGTGAGCAGGTAGTATTTGGGTAGTGAATCATTCTCAGCACAGCAATTGTGTGTGTGTGTACGTGTGTGTGTGTGTGTGTGTGTATGTGCGTAAGTAACGCCCCCTCATAAGACCTTTGAGGGTGTGCTGTGATATCTGGCACCAATACATTAGCAACAGACCCTTTAAGTCCTTTGGGTTTCGAGGTGGTGTCTCCATGGATTGCATTAGGCACAGATTTAGATTTGGGGAATTTGTGCCAAATCAACACACTTTTCCCAGCAGAATATTGCCTATAGCATCACACTGCCTCTGCCAGCTTACCCTCTTCACATAGTGCAACCTTGAGCCATCTTGTCCCCAGGTAAGTGCCAATTGCACACACACACACACACACACACACGCACACACGCGCGCGCACGATGAAAAGATTGGAAACATTTCCACTCAATTTCAAACACTTAGGTTAACTGCAGTAATCTCTCAGTACATGTCAATTTGAGCACCTACACAGTTTTGTTCTTTAAATTTCTCTCTCTCTCTCCCTCTCTCTCTCTCTCACACACACACACACATATACACCCACACACACACACACATACACACACACGCGTGCAAAAATGGAGTTGCTATTTCGACACAGTCTCTCTCTTTTCTCCATGAGTGACATATTTCCTGCTGCTGTTCTAAATGCTGGAGTGTAGCTCCAACTCGTCCATTTCACACACTCTTCTCTCTCTCTTTCATTTTCTCCTCATCATTGCTGAGAGGAGCTGACCGCTCTCCGCTCACAAAGACAGCTCTGAAGTGTGGAACAGATTGGGAAGTAAGAGAAAAAAAATTCCACTGGTAGGATTTAGTAGAAATCCTTTGGCAAATAGATTTAAAGGATGAAATTCTTGGATCAATCCAATGAACCTAAGGCCACCAGCAAAACTGAATCCAAAGCTGGGACCAAACACACACATGCACAAATATGCAGATTCGCATTTTCACATACCTGCCCATACCAACCAATGCATCTGACACAATACCTACTCCTACACACACACTAACCTGCTAACCTATTACACTATGCCCACACCTACAGGCACTCACACACGTATATTCATATTTTCATATGAACATACACCCATCGATCCCTCATGCTATTCCTGCACCTACGCAGCTCATACCGTGCCTCCCACCATCACTGATCTCTCGCAAAATGGTGAAATTTGAGGTAGCTAATTAGTGGCCGCTTTCTTTTGTTTCCGCCTCTCCAAAGGGTCTAAAAGTTATGTTTACATGAAGGACTTTTATTTTGACATGTGACTTAGGGTGGGAAAATGGACAATGGGAAACAAGGTGAGCCAGGTGAAGATTAAAAAAGACCGCCTGTGTGCTTTTCAGACTGCTTGAATGGAACTTACACCTGGATTTTTGCAACCTTTGTGTTCCAATATTCCAAAAGGTTGTGTTCCAATATTGCACTTTTTTCCACTAGCAAATTAGACAGTGTGCAGTGTAATTTGTTATCATTCCATAGACTCACTGCCTAAAAGGTCATAAGCTCACCTCAACGAGAAGTGTTTAGCGTTTAAGTAGATTTTCATTAAAGAGAGGAAACACACTTCAACACATTTGCTTTAAGCTGCAGTGCTTTCTAAAGGATTCACTCAGCATATAAAACATGTGACTTGATTGTCTTGTTATGAATCCTACGAAAAGGATTCATAATGCATTGACTCTGTTTTCTTATAGTAATGAGTTAATCATATATTTAACTTTTCTTGTTATTGGTGCTAATATTACATATCAAGCAGTTCTGATAGAAGGGCCAGCAGAAAATATTATCATGGTGATCACTGAAAAAGAAATCTTTTACAATGTGGTGATTCAGTTCACCCAGAGTGGTTTTAAAATAATTCTGCTGCTTCTTGTGCTATTTTAGAATGTATTGGATCACTGTTGCATGCTGGTTCCGAAATGCTATTGTATATATTCAGTTGTCACCCCCTGCACCCATACAGTGAATATTTTTTGTGCTGAAAGAAAAATTCAGGGCACGCTGGGCTTTGTGACATAACACAAAATTCAAGGTGTTAACTGGGCATCCAGATTCCCCAGATATCAATCCGTTCAAGCTTCTGTGGGATGTGCTGGCCAAGCTGGTCTGATTCATTAAGGCACCACCTCTCAGAATCTGCTTCTAATGTCTTGATGTCACGTGCCACAGCACACCTGCAAAGGTATTTTGGAGTACATGCCTTAACAGGGACAGAATAGAACTGAAAGCTTTAGATCTTTCAATGGATGGAGACTGAATGAGAGTGAATGAGAACCATTTTAAAGTTTGAAGACCCTCAACATCTATTTTAAAGGGTCTTCACTAAGTTACGTTTTTCTTTTTTCATCCCATGCATCCAAGCCAGTCCCCTCCAAACCATTTAGGGGAATTGCTTTGTAGCATTTATACACATCCTCTAGTTAAGCAATTGCAGCCATCTACAAAAAGAAAATCTCTCTGGTATTCTTTAGACATCATTACTGTTATCAGCTGTTTTGGGGGTTTAGCCAAATCTGTTGCCACAAATCAGTCTGTGCCACAGGGGCAAGATCCAGAAATTGGAGTAAACCGTGTGAGTGAGAACGCAGGCATCAGGTTTGCAAATCCAAGCACTTGATGTAATAAAGCCGTATACAATGTGCGTATTCATGTGTGTTTTCCGGCCTCTGCCCAAACAGAGGTGTGATGGCTGCTGAACATTTGGGCTGGAATGCCTCCCTGTGCCCTCGACTCAGTTGTCATCACGGCTTAATTGGATTGAGTCGGCCCTGTGGGCCACTTCAATACTCCAGTCAGTCGTCCGATGCAGTCCTCTTTCTCTATTCCCTCCCTTTTTTTCCACCCCTATCCTTACCCTCCATCCCTCCTCCTGGTAGGTGCAGATGGGTGGATTAGAGAAGAGGGATGTATAATACACTTTGTCATCCAGTCAATATCAAGCAAATCACGTTCACAGCCCACAGTGTCCACTGTGTGAAATCAATGGGGACTTGTTATACTGTCCCATGAATAATCTCTAGATGGAGCTATAAATTAGAAACTCATTCGTTTCAATATATCGCTGTGTAGCCTGGTAACATCATTTATTCCACAACAATAAGAAATGCAGATCTCTGGTGTGTTCTCATTACATTTCCATTGACATTTTGTTTTCATGTCAAATTATTAAGCGAGGTCTCTTGCAGTAGAGATCTCCTTTTTGTATTATTTCATAGCATATCTGTAAAGGCTTTGAAAGCTGCTTGACCTTGTAACTGCTGTGGCTCAACAAGACCTGGGGTTTTGAGGACGAATTCACAGTACAGCCCTTCTAATTCACTTCTGATCTTTTTTTTTTTTTTGTTCATGCTCTTTTTCTGCCTTGACAGTTCTTGTCAGTGCAGACCACAGCACTGAATGGAGCCACATGTGGACATTTATTCATCAAGTTAGTCAGTGCTGACGTTCAGCAGACACTGGATGACAACAGTGATGCGCAACAAGGATACAACGATGACAAAAAGCCTGAATCCAAATGTGAAATCTCTCTATTCAGGGCTGAATACTCAATATATTAGAGTCTCTGATCTAGATCCATATATGTTACTTTCACATTATATCACAGGTTTGAAGTGAAACATTTTTCCTTTCTTGGCACACTTTCGACATTTCAGATTTTGTACCTAAATCAAATACATGATGCAAGACACCCAAATGCGGTGCAGGATGTAGATTCATGTTACTAGCAACTAACAATTTGAAAAATTCAATAAATTCAAGTATATGTGGCCTTATCACCTTTGCCCATGGAATTCATGGAGTTCCTACACATGTGTCTTATGCTTCAATATAATATGCAAATAAGACGTATCTATTTATTAACACTCGCAAAACAAGTCGTGTTCAATAACCATAACCCATTCCAGTACTTTGATGGTGTCTCCCCCCGGCTGTGCTGCATATGGGGAAGGACTGAATGCTGGATGGCTGCCTCTTAAGTGACATCAGCACTCCATCTGCTGATGTGATTTTCATTAGGTTTAGCTAGTAGGGCTAAATAAAGCATCTACAGAAAAAAAAAAAACATTGATCTTAAGTCGATATGTAGGCTATCCGGTCTAAAACCATGTATGTTGTGTAACATTCATAGTAAAGGTGGAATTCATGCAGTTTTTTTGCGTAATTGTCATATCAGATTTTTTCTGCAATACTAGATTTCCACTGATTGTATCAGAAGAGGAAGAACTGGTACTTTGATAGCAAAACTAGGAGCACTTTCACACCCAGAGTTTTCACACCCAGAGTTTTCACACCCAGAGTTCATTTGCTCTGATCCAGATCAGTTGCAAGCTTAAGGTTTTTTTTTCCCTCTTATTTGGTTTCTTTTCACACAGAGAAAAATCCACACGAGCCAAAATCCATCGTGAGGACGTTCAGTCCACTAATTGGTGAGATGTGCTTGGGGCAGGTGCAAGAAAGTAAATGCTGGACAGAGGTCTTGTGTTCTGGACTAGTGCATATTTTGGAGGAAAACATTGCTATGCAGTTTAACATGGAGCAGTGGCAGAGTTGGCATTTGCTCATAACCGAGATAATTATCTGGGCAGTATACCAGCAGAACTACAGCAGCAGAATACAGAATGGCCTGTAATCTACTGCTTCACACTCTTCACACACGTCTTCAGACCACTGAGCCCATCGATGGACTTTATACTGAGCATGTTCAGCGACACGCTAGACGTCAACATGTTGAACTGAAAATGCGTTCAGTAAGTAAGATATGTTGGGGCGTACCTAGTAGTTGCGTCAGATCACATTCAAACCACAACCGAACCGCTCCAGACTGTATTTGAGAGTGTATTGAGACCACATTCTCTCAAACATCTTAGTGTGGTTGGTTGTTCCACACCTGAGCCAACTTATTGTGTTCACTCTGGCCCAAACAAATTGGACCAAGGGGGAAAATGAACACAGTCTGTCTGATTTAACCAGACTAAAAAGGGCAGGTGTGAAAACGCCCTCTGGTTTCTTACCCATACAACAATAATGGGCAAAGAGTGATAGGCAGAGAAGTTGCAAAATGGAAGTTCTAAATGGCCAAATTGTTCCATAAGGGTTTTTGTAGCTTCCAGTGTGTATCCGTTTTTGGGCCACACTGTAAAATCCCTTCCTGTACTAATTTTAACCAGGAGATATTGGCCCTGTATAGTGTAACACAGATTTATTTATTTCTATGAACCATAACACATTCATCAAACATGTCATTTGCGCTTTTCACATTTTTCGTCTATTTGAAATTACATTTATTTTAGTTTGATCTGTTTAATTTTTTTCATCATGGAATTAGCATATTCACCTTTATACTGCTATACCTCACACAGTGAGACCCGAGCAAAGAATCGAGCAATAAAACGAATGTAGGCATAGAGATACTACCTCAAATCTGATAGAATATCTTTATTGTTTTTGCAATACACAGGGATGTACAATGGAATGGGACTTGTAGGTCTGTAGATGTTTTTTGTCTTTTAAACATACATATAACACATATAAAACAAATGAAGTGTGATATCAATTGGAGAATATAAAAGCAGCTGTTCCAGAATGGCTCAGTACTGAAGGAGACAGAATAATTAAATCAGTGACTAAGAACTAGCAGCATGGATGTGATACATAAACGGATGAGTAACTAGAACTAAACAGTATAGGTAGCAAAAGCAGCAAGTCAGTATTTACAATGAATAATTAAGAAAGTATTGCACTGAATGACACCAGACTGAAAAAGACCCACTCTGCATCATGTTCAGACAGATTTGTGCCACTTCAGCCCTATAATGCGAACAGCTCCTTCTTAACAGTTTGTGATGCATCATGGGAAAGGTAATTAAGTAAGTGCTGCCACGGTGAAAGTCAGGACGACCACGTCTCTCGTTATTAGTAGACGAGGGGGTGAAGGAGCATTCTTCTTTCACGGCTCCTGCTGCTGCGCCCGCTCCCTCAGTTTCCGGCGCTGTGTGAGGAATTACACATGGCATTAGGCACGGTGCACCTGCAACACGTGCCAAAACAGCACCTTTCCCTCAGAGACATCTGCCGTTATTTGTTAGCAGCCGTTCTTTTGATTAAGAGGCCCGATCAGTCATCGGAACGAATGAGCGTGGAAGTGGCCCGATAATGACTAACAATAATAACTCGTCACTTCGGGGAGATGGCGCCGACTGACCCTTCTCCGTCAAGGTCGCGCAAACAACGGAATGCTGATTCATTTGCCGCTTGACTGACAGGCCTCAACTCGTGGCCAAGGTCCAGGCTGGTGTACGCCACCTCAGCCCCTCATTATGCACCAGCATCCGTATTTGCATGTCCATCAGAATGGCCTGTGCACGCTGCTATTTGCATGCGTATATTGAAACCAGGGATGTTTTCATTGGCGTTGGGGAAATGGGACACAATAAACGTCCTTACCTGAGGGTACAGACCTCTTAAGAAGGACGTTCTGTTATAGTGTGTATGACTAAGTGGATGCGAACTGATAGGGTAAAAAAATAAATCTGAAGGTAGCACTCCTTAACTGGCTAAAAATAGCAAAGGTGTAAAATGACACTCGGCCATAAGTGAGGTTTGTGAAGCCGAAATACCGTTTTGAATAAAAATCAATTATCCTCTTCCCTAAAATGCAGTCCGACCACTGAGACATATCTTATGCAAAGGTTTGTTTCTGTTGATCTGCTGGTCACCAGCACAAGCAGTATCTCTTCGCTGTCAGGAGAAACCTGCCTCCATTATTCATTTTAACATCATTTAAAGATAGCAGCTGTCATTGACTAAAGTGATGCTCAAATAAAAGAATGTTCCACTTACTTGCACTGGATTTTAAGAATGTTTCAGTCCTTCTCCTGTAATTTCTTTGTAGGTACAAGGTTCTTTTCCGATGGTATGTTCTGTTTTGGGCTCTGGTACGCTGGAGGAAAAAATCCTGTCAAAGTTTCACACTCAGGGCCAGAGTGGTGAAAACAGCATGCACACTCTTCATGGAGAGCAAGAACAGGACCGTCTTCCTTCAAATTCACCAAAGTTGATGTTAATAAAGGTGTCTCTCTCTGTCTCTGTGTCTCTCTCTCTGTCTCTCTCCTTCTCTGAGTCTGTCTCTCTCTGTCTCTCTCCTTCTCTAAATCTGTCTCTCTCTCTGTCCGTCTCTCTCTGTGTCCGTCTCTCTCTCTCTCTCTCTCTGTCTGTCTCTCTCTCTCTCTCTCTCTCTCTCTCTCTCTCTCTCTCTCTCATGCTGTTATCTTTAAAGTCGGTGCATGGTGGAGGACCACTGTGTGGCTCCACTCTAAAGGGCCCTCGCAGCTTCCTAGCGGTCACGCCTTTCTCCACTTCTTCCACGCTGACTCGCCCAAAAATCTTCCCTCGCGCTTCTGCGGCGGCTCATGGTTGCCATGGCGTTGAGGTCGCTCTCGCAGGTGCTTTCTTTTTGTTTGACAGGAGGTAAATTAAGAGCCAATGTCGATGGCACCCCCCCCCCTCTCTCTTCATGTCTCATTTTCTTTACACTCTTATTTTTCCTTTCTCTCTTTTTTGCCTTTGTGATTTGATTAGAAAAAAAAGCCCAAGTAAAATAATTATCTATGATCAGTGGTAGCCTTTTTTTCTGGTGTGTGTGTGTGTGCATGTGCCTGCATAGCATTTATTTTATAATGTTTTCAAGTATGGTTTTAACATTAATTTGATTTAAATTATGGGAAATTATGAAGTTAAGAAAAGAAAAGTCACTTTTCCAGCCATTACACGCACCTGTAAAAAGGTCAGTGGGCTTTGGCTTCATTTCCAATTTCTTTAATTAGGACAATTGGTGAAAACCTGTTAAACTCACAGCTGCCACAAAGAGAAAAGAAACCAAACGGTTCTTAAAGGGGAAACCGCACTGGTGCTTTCTGTGTAATCGAGACTGTTAGTTCTGCATAATCTTCTGAAATACTCAGATGAAGACATTTTATCCATGTTACTAAGTATTTTGAGACACAGGCATTAAAATGTTTCGTTTTATTGCCAACATGATGTGTTTACATTGTAGTGTTTTGATCTTGTCCACAAAGAGCCCATGCGGCTGCAGGTCTTCACTCTAAGCATTAAGTGAAAGTGTAAAGTGACCGTTTTATCAAACATGAACACAACACAGCACACAGTGTGAAATACTTCCTCTGCATTTAACCCCCTCACCAAGTGAAGCATTGGGCAGCAGGAACGCTGCGCCCGGGGAGCAGAGTGTGGGGGCGGTACCTTGCTCAGGGTACCTCAGTGGTGCCTCTGACAGTCTTGGGATAACGTGTGTTCCTGATTTGTTAGAATGGAAACTTATAGCCACACTCACTCTTTGCATATAAAACTGGATGGCCCAGATGCAGATGGTCATCAGCGACCTGGATCTTCCTTTGTTTACACTAAAGCGGCAATAGAGGTCTCAGCGGCACATTCCTCAGAGTTCAAATCTTTCAACTTTTGCTGTCAAAAACAGTTGTGGAAAATAAAGTGTGGATTGTTTGGTGATTTGGTCATTTTAATATTAATATTAAACAACAAAAATGAGTAATACGACATCTGATGCCACTAAAGCACTCCTCTGATGATCAGAGCACTCTGTTTCAGTGTATCTAGTCATTTTATTACCAAATCAGTTTGTTTTAACTTCAAGCTGTCTCTTGCACATGAGTCAGTGTCCTCATTGAGACGCAATAGAGACTTTACACATGGACAGAAATAAATCTGCATTAATTACTCGCTGACTCAAAGCGAGTAACAGCTCTTCAGCGTAAGTGTCGGTCTTTTGTTCACTTAAATTCTTTAGATAAATGGAAAACCACTTTATTTACCCAGACTTAAAAATGCTGGGGATGGTTCTAGGGGTGTGTGACAAATGGACCCAAGCCGTGACCGCAAAATGCAAACACTGGCCACTGGTAACATCCTTGTAATGCTTAAGTATTCCTCCTATGCCATCTATGCACTGTCCTTGTAGAGAACATGATGAAGGAAGACTCCCCTGACTATGTCACCTTTTTACACTTCTATGATGGCCCAAGTGTAGTTTTTACATCACTGAACTCTCTGATGTGCAGCGTTGTGTAGAGCGGGCTGCACATGACTGCTGTGGACAATCTGTTATTGCTTATGCAATCTGATGGTCATTTTGTTTACTTTGAGGAAACCGTGAGGATGTACCTTTTGCAAGACTTTTTGTTCCCTCCAGTACAGATGCCAAGAGATAAAAGTGGAAAGAGAAATCGAAAATGTTCTGGTGGCTTATGGTGGCCCAAAACCTTAGTAAGACTACAGTGTACTCCTGCAAAATCGCGGCTCACAGCTTACGGCCTGATTTTTTCTTAGAAGCTAACTGCATTTTAATTTTGCTTTATTTTGGCAATATATAATTGCTCATGCATTTTAGGGCTAAATCATTAAGAAAATAATATTTACTTAATTTGTGATATAAATCATTGTAAATTCAGCTAAAATTCTGTATACATTATAGCTGTATACATTTTTTTGTACTGTCGAGAGAACACAAAGCAACCGTTTTCAAGTACGTGTCTTAGAATGGTGAAATACCCCTGTACTCGGAGGTGGGAGGTTTGAAAGTAGTCGATCCGAGAGTTTTTCAGTTCTGCTTGCTGCTGATCCCTGTGACACATCTGAAACAGTTTCCTGTGTGTAGCTATTCTTTAAGGGTAATGTATTAATATGAGTTCAAAATGAATTTAAAGGGCTTTGGGAGCATATTTGGGGGTTTCATGTTTCCTTTATTATTCAATTTGCAGGGGTTTTTTTTCACAATTTGCAGGTGCACTTGAAACGTAGAACCTATGAATTTTGGCCGTCGAATATACTGGTCAAACATCTGTAATTTGATATAAGCACAATTAAGTACCACATTCATATTTAGTAATAAAGGAGATAAGCATAAAATCATCCAGATTTGGTGGGCAATAACAATGCCCCTGAGCTTTAAAACTGCAATCCTTCACAAAGTTCAAACAGCTGTTTTTATCTTTGCTCAGTGAAAGCATGGCTGGATAATGCTTCCATTAGGCTCAGCCTGTGTCGGCCGGTTCACTGCCTTGTTGTCGGCTGCTTTTGCATTCATGCCTCATATGTTTGAGTGTGTCTCAGTGTTTGAATTAATCCTCAATAGCATGTTTGTAGTGCAGAGTGGATCAGTGCTGCTGCAGCACAATAGCAAGCAAGAGCAGTTTGTGATCTGCTGGAAATCAGAGAGCAGGCTAAGGTAGGGCCCAGAACATCCAGAAGAATTTATCCTCCACTGAAACTCTCACTTGCCATTTCAAATCATTCCTAGTGATAAGCTGCAGGTTTTTAATATGTGATGTATTTCTCACATCTCGCAAGCTTCACAGTGACCAAATCTCATTGAGAGAAGCTAATCAAATTTGGTTTCCTTGAGAGACTTATTGATTGCAGTGTTTTGGGTTTTTTTTTCTTTGACCACTATTGTTTGGAATTTCCAGTCATAAGACAAATGGAGCACTGTCTGTCAGGTTGGGTAAAATCAAATGTAAGGACATCCAAACTGAAGGTTGTTTGCTCGTCTTATAGTTATATGTATCATAGCTACAGTAAAGGTCCCATTTTGTGATGATACCTCATGCTCTTTTTAAAATAAAGGATGATTCTTGGCTTATAGATATGATTCTAAGAAAAACCTGTACTTGATATAAAACCTTAACATTTTATAAAGGCTCTTTCCCCAGGGAGCAGTGTGTGGAGATGGTATCTTGCTCAGAGGTACCTCAGTGGTGCCACTGGCAGCCCTGGGATTTGAACCCACAACCCTTCTAATCGCAGGGGCAATTCCCTAACCACCAGGCCATCAGCTGTGAAACACAGGTCTCTGTTTAAAGCCTAAGTGCTAACTGTGCTGTAACTGTAAGATCTCACTGTATGCATGGGATTTATTGAACACGTGTTAATCTTGCTACGCTGCTGTGTTGCTAATTGCTCGGCATCTAATGCACTAAAGGACTCTGGAGGATATGCAGGGATTTTGAACGAAGACAAGGTTTCCAATCCCTTGTTGTGTTCTCTCCCCTAAGTCTGCATAATACAAAAAGACAAAGTTCTGTTTTCTTGGGAGGGTGGCCAGCTGGGCAAAAATAATTTTTATTATATTCACTTAAATATTAGATTTCTGTCTTTTTTTTTATTCCTGAACAAAGGGTTCTTCGGAGCAAAGTAGTAGAACTATGGATGCGCGATTAGACCTTAGTATAATGGCTTATGGGGCTACAATTTTACATTTTCATTTACGAACCGTACTTTTCATATGTTCATTTTTTAACCCACATGGTGTGGACCAAAATATTTAAGTCACAGCTGATGAATTTGTCGCATTTATTTGGATGGTTCACTTTAACTAACATATTTAAATGAACATATTTAATGTAGCTGAATCTAAAGCTAACCTAAACCCCAAATTTAAGCTCAAGACTAATCTTAAATTTAAACACAGACATGTTGATAACCCACCAAGTTTCATCAGATCTGTGGAGATTTTATAGAATTTTCAGTTGATTCCTTAACTTTTTTATTAGAAAGATGAGATCAAACTAGCACATGTCTGTGATGCTCTTTCACAGCTTTTCTTTATCAAGGGTGCCAAACAGTCTAGAGGGCAATGCAGCTCACAATGGTAATCTTCAGCAATTTCACTTCTGGCTGGTGAGTTAGTCGACTTGTATTGTTAAGTTTAAATTTTTTAAAGCTTTGAGGTGAGCTGCTCACTTTGTTGAAGTGATCTGCCAACTATGAGCAGCTTGGATCAGTGTCATAAGTAAATTGTTGTCAGATGGTGGAACAGTTCCTTATATGGAAGCTATCCTGTTTGTGTTGATGTTTAAGGTGTCAGGCATCAAGTGTTCTTATTTCATATGGAACCAAAGTTATTGCAATTAAAAAAACATGTAACAATAACTGCTTTTGGGGTTTTAAAAAAGTCGTCACATGCACAGGCTAAAAATTAAAAAAAAATGCCCAAATTTATTTTATTTTAGGTCTTAGAAACAAACAAAAAACAAGAAGATCTTTGAACCTGGTTGTACGTTTGGGATAGTTTCTGAGTGGGTGGGAAAAATCCACAGGGACAGGGGGGCCCACAGAGCGGCAGAGTGCTTATCAAAAGCAAAACAAACAGCGGGCATGTAGAAGAGCTACCACCGGTTTTAGACTGTTTTAATCTCATTTAAATAGTTTTAAGGGTTAATTGTTTCATTACATATCACATACAGTCCAACTCACAGAACCGAAGTACACCATTTTTTTTTAAAAACAGATTTTTGTTTCAAAACAGATAGTCCTGGAGTCTTGATGAGGCCAGCCACTCACCTCAGTGGGCTTTTTTGCCCTGGTGGTCTTCTGCACATGGTGGGAATAAGAATGCTTGTTGGATCGTCTTTCCACACCTGTGCTGCTTTAGGATTCTGCCCAGGCCCTGCTGGACGGCATGCTCACAAGTTTCATGGACACAGAGGCAGGTCTAGAACAATCTGAAAAAGTGCCATAAATCAAGGTGTTCCAGGAGTTTTGTGCCGAGCCCAGATTAGATCTCAGGTTTGTGAACAATGGATGTAACCCGAGTGAAGGAAATAAGCCTGCTGAATTAAACAAGGGGCTCCATTCTTCCTTCTCTTTGCTGTGGAGAAAAAAAAGTCATCACTGTTTAACCAATCAAACCAGAGCTTGACCTATAACACATAATTTTTGCAAGGTATGTCAGTCATTGTATTGACTCCTGTCTGACTATTTCCCCACCAGTTAATTAACCTTCTTTTATATAATCTGTAGTCCATGTTTTGCAAACTTAAACATGCTGCTGTGTTCCAAGCCAGTGTTTTATTTATTACAGCAAATGTAAGGGTGCTGAATGTTTCGCCCTTCTTTTTACCTAGTTCCCCAGCTCTCTTCCTGGTGGTCTACACATATTCCAGAGTTTAGACCTAGCCTTACACTAATCTCACAAGCTGGACTTCTGTCTATCACCACAGAGTCTGCTTTGTTTTGTTTGTGGTCCATAATGGCCATGATTGATTCACCTACTTTGACAGGAGAGGGCCATTTGAAATGTCATTTCTCCTTCTTTATGCAGTGGTTGACGGCCTGTTTTGATGTAACAATCTGGTCACGTACAGCAGCGAAATTCTGAGTCTCCTGAAGAACAGATGTTCCTACATATCACACTAATGCATGAGCCGCACAGCCGCTCAAAGTAAGCTTTCCACTACCATTCCCAATATTTTACTGATTTCTGTCCTATAGATCTAAATGCAAATGTCACTTAATCACTCTTCCTACTGAAAGACTTATCCCTGGATTCACACTGTGACAGAACCCGGCCTCCCACTCATTAGATTAAAAAGGTGACAAATATGTGAACCCTGTACGTTTGGGGATATTTTGGTCTAAAAATCAGCTCTAAAGTGCGGATTTACAGTTTTAGTGAGATGTGAGGTGTGGGCCCAGTCTAGATGTATAATGATCTTACTGGTTTAAAAGTAACATGGGGGGGCATCCGTTCTAGGCACTGAAGAGAATTCAGAGCAGGGTCCAACATTGTATTAAATTGTACTGATACATGCTACAATATGGCATAGAGTAAGAATGTCTTAAAGCAGCGCTATTATGACCTTTTAATGGCTTATATGACTATGTATCAAGCACGGAGCTGTTAAATTTTGATGTAGAGAATGCTAGCTGTCACATATGGTGGATGTTACCAGCATTATCTCCATGGAGTCTAACTTGTTCAAAATTTCAATAACCACACATTTAGCAGAACTTATATTATATTTTTTTCTGATTATTACAATACAAGATGAGCTAATCAGCTCCATCGGCTAAATCAACGTTAACACTGGCGCCTTATATTTTCATTTTTTAGTGCTAAGCTAATATTAGTGTGGCTAACACAGGCATAACTGCAATGTTATTAAACAATTTGCTATTTAATTTGTTTTTAATCATGAGACTAATTCATGAGGCAACCATGACTGAGCTCCCAGAGCCTTTTCAGTGTTTACTCTAACTTTTTTTTCTGTCATTGTAGATGCAGACCCCTAGCTAGCAAGAATGTAGCTGTTAGCAGCTGTTGGTAGCCTAGCAACAGTCATAACAGACATTCACACTGATGGTTGGGGTAAGAATATCAGGGCCAGGAGGCAGATCCTTTGTAGTCACTGCATATCTGCCTTGTTCCAGCACGATCCGCAAGCTTGATCAGCTTATGATCCAGGGAATTTGGAGGCCTGGGCAACACGCTGTCCTGTCAAACCATTCCAGAACGTTGTGTGTAGTGTGGCAGGGCACATGTGAAAGAGGCCACTGCCATTAGGGAATACCGTTGCCATGAAGAAGTGTACCTGGTCTGCAAGAATGTTTTGGTAGGTGGCACATGTTAAATTGACATCCACATTATTACCTGGACCCATATTTTCCCAGCAAAACTCTGTATCACACTCCCTTCACTGACTTGAACTCTTCCATAGTGCATCCTCATAGTGTAGCATATATGTACGTATCTGGCCATCCATGTGATGTAAAAGAAAACATGATTTATCAGACCAAGCGACCTTCTTCATGATCTTAAATTTACCAGACAAGTCATTGAGAACAGTTTCCTATTAACACTGAAAATCTGTACAGCCTTTCAGACCCGCAGCACTGAATTGTTTTCTAACAGTGGAAGGATCTAAGTTCATCTAACGGTGACAGTTTTGATAGTCTGTTGAGTTTTACTGTGGTTTTTACATGAGTTACATTTCCGTGTCTTTTAAACATTTTTGGAAGTTTCTGGTTTTTTTTTTTCACATATCTTCTTTTACCTTTTCACTTCCTACCTAAGAAATCTCTTCAGTATACAGTTGAGTGGTGCATGAGAGAGAAATCTGCAAGGCAGCTAAGGTGGGTCTGAGTAGTTGCTTGTGATAATGGCAATACATTTACGGCATTTAGCAGATGCTTTTATCCAATGCAACTTCCATTCCCTAACTCCTGAGGACAGTCTCCCTGGAGCAACTTGGGGTAAAGGGTCTTGCTCAGGGACCCAGTGGTGGTATGCTGAGTGTACCCATGACCTCTTGGTCCAGAGGCAAGTATCCTACCGCCACATTATTAAAGAATGGCCGAATTCAATGCAGATAGATTTTATTTTATTCTTAGTGTCTGTCTCATAGCGCCTTGCAAATGATTCACTCTCTTAGGTAATCATTCGTTAGCAGGTTGTATTCAGTTTCTCCTTTGCACCATCCATCTGTCCCTCAATTTCGACAAGATGCTCATTATTGATGAGGAAAAGCGTTCTCACAACAAGATGTTGCCTTCCTCATGTTTCACTGTCGGAATCACGTTTGTCGAGGAAAGGACTGTGAATTGTATTTTATGTCACACATAGCATTTTAAATTTTGGCTACAAGCCTCCTTGTTGTCCCATGTGACCATTAAAGCTTAGCTATGCCTCTCCAATGCTTTCAAACTCAACCGTGCTTTGGTGTATGTTTTCTTCAGTAATGGCTCCTTTCTAATATATATATATATATATATAGTTCCAGCATGATATGATCCAGCTTCCAGTTCCTCGCAGGTTATCCTGTTCTCACTGGAATGTCCAAACCCTCAGCATAACCAAGATTATTCAAACTATATGGTCTTTAGTTAATTTAGTCCTATCAACCTTTTTTCCCCAGTTTCTCCCATATTGTAGCCTTCTTTGATACTGTTTTTGCACCTAATATTTTCTGTGTATCCCCCTCCCTTTCAACGAAGGAAATCATACAACCTCTCCCGGAGAAGAACAAATCAGCTACCTCCTTCCCCGCCAGCAGCTGAAAATCTCTCTTATTTTCAAATCCTTTTGAAGCCGACTGAGTTTTTTTATTTTTAGAGAGAAATATCTATCATCTGTGTAAACATAGAGCTTTCATAGAACAGGGGTTGAATACTACAGCATTTTATATGAAATTATTTGTTATAGAATATAAAACCAGTGTCACTTTAAGGGTCAGTCTTTTAAACACAAAATATCAGTGCCAGCTGAATGTTTAGCCACATACAAATATTTTACTATGTGCCATTTCCTTTCATTTCACTTCAGCAGTCAAAGGTTCATCTTGTATATCTTAGCTGTTGGGGACGGTGACAATGGTAACTTATATTAACTTGCATTCGGTTATGTTACAATTTTGTTTGATTCCAAGTAATTTGGGGAATTTGTAAAAAGCCAAATCCTTAAGCACTGTTCAAATGACTGGTGGGGCCGGTGGCCTAGTGGACCAAGAGGTCATGGGTTCGAATCCTACCTTCAGCCCATCACTTGGTACAGTGAGACTGTCCACTGTAGTTTGGGAATGGAAGTCGCTTGTAAGTGTCTGCTAAATGCATGAATGTAAATGAGCTTTTCAAAAAGAGGTCACTTTTTTAATGTATCGCCTGTGCTCTGAAGCTTTCCTTCTGGAGAATATGCAAAAATGTACACAGGGAAACTGTAAACAGTGAGACATGGAGACACTGATTTGAAATATCCTGACCATTTTTTCTCTTCCATCATCTGTTTCATTTACACATTCTCTCTAAATAGTGATGAGGCTAGAATGACCTACAAAATTCACCATACTCCCTCAATCAAGACTTCCAATTTTTTTATAATTTCAAGATAAACTGCTTTATCTGCCTAATTTGTGTGATGGAGTGCTCGATAAGGCTGATCATAACAACGCCTTGTTATGTTACTTTATAAGCAAAACAAACACTCCAAGGTAAAGGTGTAGGTATAAGTTGAAAGAAATGTCTCTTAGGCTGCTTTGAGCAACAGGAATGCTGCTGTTGCATCAGGGGGTTGATTCATTATTTACCTTTGGGTTGATCATGTTCTTGTAAAGTCAACACCACAAGAGAAGCAAACTCGATTATTTTAGACATTTGACCAGCATTCAGTCAGATTTGATATTTTAATCTGTAAGCCAGAGAGTAAAATAAATATTTTTCAATAAATAAATAAATACATCAATATCAACAGGACTCCACAAACACTATCACTATTACAGTACTACACTCTACCCTGCTGAGCTACGTTACATGCACGAAAGTATTGGGACACATTTTGATTACTGAATCCAGATGACCCCTTACTTCCAGTGAAGGCCAATCATTGTATATCATAGTATTGTCGCATACCAAGACATTTTGGACAACGCCATGCTTTGTAGACCCAGTTTGTGGAAGAACCTTTTCTATTCCAGCATGGCTGTGCCCCAGTGCACACAGCGAGCGCCATAAAAACATGTCTGGTTGAGTTTGGTGTGGAAGAACTTGACTGGCCACACAGAGCCCTGACCTCAACCTTATTCAGCACCTTCAAACACCAAAGAAACTAAAATCTTAGAGTGGTAGCTGTTATAGCTGCAAAGGGGGGGCACTCCATATTAAAGTCTATGTGTTTGAATGCAGTGTAATTAAAGTCCCTGTTGGTGTAATGGTCAGGCGTCCCAATTCTTTTGTCCATGTAGTGTATGTTATTTATAACCACATCTCCTCTTCGAGCTTCATGAACACATCAAATATTTATTTATAAATAACATATAGTATATTATTTATTTAGGGTTTTTTATGTATATAGAGAGAAAGGAAGAGTGAAAAGAGATGACAGAACGGGAGGGAGGGATAGAAAGATCACTAATTTGATTTGAACCTGGCCATCACAAATGAGGCAGGAACACTCTGCGTATTCCTCCACATTTAATCACAAGATCAGAACATAAGAGCCACCTCTTCACTGCCTTCTCTGTTCAGATATCTAGTGATTCTTAAATATGAAAATGTATCTTAGAGTAGCTAAAACAATTCAGCGAATGAGAAGGCCGTGATCTCCTGCCAAACCTTTTCTGTCGGTTAAGAGCCCAGCATCGTTGATTACGGCACTCTGACCTGCAAATTCTATTTTACAAATAAAAAAAAAACTTTTTAAATATGTCTTCACATACACACCAGCAGAAAGAATAACGAAGGTTATCCTGTCAATTAAGGAATGTCAAGGCACAATAGTTATTATTCACACACTGTATCACATCGAAACGAGGGGAATCCTTTCTTCTTACAGTAGTTATGCACCAGCCTAATGGAGTGCACTGTGCAGGCTGGAATAAGTGCTAATGTTCTTCTCAAAGCTGAAGCAGCTGAAGCTCCTGTAAGTAGCTACTAATATGCGCAGTGACCTAAAACATTAAAGGGTGCACATGTTGTTTTATATAACACCGATTTCCAACCACAGCAGAAAATGCATTTAATTTAGGGTGAGTTCCCTGTGATATGAATTGGGGCGGGTGTTGAGCCAAATAGAGTAAATGGTAGCTTATAAGGGCCCTTATCCTGTGTGTGTTTGTCTGTTTGTTTATTTATTCATTGCGTTTTTTGTTTATGTATTATAAAGTGATGATTCATTTTTACATTGACATTTTCCAACCATTGTTTAATGCTTGGAATGAAATACTTATTATAGTCTATGTACAATTTTGCATAATGTACTATTTGGACAGGATTCATTTTCCGTAGGATGGTGTGATTTATAACAGGATGTCTGTAATGTTTATATGGGATAAGAAATCCCAGTGTGATTGATGAGAATCTGTACTCGACTTACATGCTGCCTTCACACTGGAGTAGAAAAAACAAAAATTAACCATTATTTTGTCTGACAATCTACTTTTAGTTTTTGTGATGTCACAGTAATAATGCAACAATAAAAGTTCAGTACGGTTAGATGCTGGGACTTGGGGGCTATGACTGTAGACACGAGGGATTGATCGTATCATTGTGATTTATGTTTAAATTGTTTGTTTTTATTCTTTGTTTTTGTCTCGTTCATGATATTGAATTGCACTCATATAGAATAATGATTCTAATTGTTTTTGGCTGTTTTTTTCCATGTTTAAGGAAAGGCATCTTTCTTGACTACAAATAAAGGTGGACATGGATATGCTGCATCAAAAATAGAAACCATCAAAACCATGCTTTAATTACAATAAGAATATGTTTGTTTTGATGTTCACTTGCGTTTCTTGCCATTGGGAAAGGAGTTATTCTTTTTTTTTTTCCAGCAGGCCTGACATGAACTAAAATGAGCTGTAGCTGTTATATTTTTTAATGGTTCATTGCTAGGCTTGAAGGTGAAGGGATCCTAAAAGATTCATTTAGAGTGCCATTATAATGAGATATTGCCTCTCAGCCAGTCACATGGTCAGGGTGTTACTAGCATCGTTAAAAATATTAATATGGTAATATATCCCAGATAAACACATGGGACTATTTATTGATACAGTGACTGCTAGATCAATATTTATGACTTTATCCTAAGAATGTGATGTTTATAATATCCAACATGTAATCATTTTTTAATAATAGTCTTGTAATATAGATTAGATAAAGATATAGAGTTGGTTGTGTATTTATTTTTATTTTCAAGTTACTTATATAGCACATAATTATGGATGACAAAGGGCTATCCAGCATACTTCACAGAAATATTTATATGGAATACTGCATCAAAGAAGAAATGATTGCACTCGGGTGCCTTCTGTTCGTCACACATTCAGCACAGAAGGAAAGGAGCCCAGAGTGAAGTACGTTCATTAGGATATTGTGAGCGTGAATGATGTGAATATCATTGTTAGTGCTCCTTGTTAATTGTGCACTCAAGTCAGCTTCACTTTCACAGTTTGGCCTGCTGTGATGAGTGTTTTTGTAGCACTGCTTTGTGCTGTAGGTCTGTTTGAAACAGATAATGTTACAGAGCTTTATGTGATCTGGGGCACGTGTTTTTGAACAGTGTGCTCCTCTTTTTTACACCCACAGACTCTCACACAAGAACATATGCCCAAATACTGACTGCTACAACAAACAGTTCAGATGTTCCTCTCTCCTGCCTTCCTGATCAGCACACCCGGCTGTTAGAAGCCCCCTGTATTATCTATTCATTATATAACTTTTTTTTTTTAAAAACTTAGTTCATTATTATAAGTTTATTTATTCATGGTGATGTTCTTGTCAAACACTTTTTACAGTAATCCTCCACTTTTTGCAGGGGTTACGCTCCAAGACCTCCCGCGTATAGTGAAAAACCGCATTGTTGTGTTTTGGTAAAAAAAAAAAAAAGCCTAAAATGCCTATTTTTATAGGGTAAACCCTAAATAAGCCCCCAAATCTGCTCCCATAAGGCTTTAATTTCATTATAAACTGTTTTAACGCATTATCCTTAAAGAAAAAATAACGGTAAATAAATAATCAGAAAACTTTATCGCTCAAAAAAAACATTAGCATTAGCGGTTAGCATTAGCGGTTAGCATTAGCTGTGTGCGAAAAACCAAAACAAAGACTCGTACACAAAAGAAACGTTGAAATAACTCTCTTTACCCACATGTTTAGACAGAGCACAGTTTATTAATACATGGAGCAATCATGCTACATGCTGCAGCAGCTTCTTCATCTTCTTTTTATGGCAGTTGACAACTTTTCAGTGTATTACCTCCACCGCTGGGCTGGTGGTGGTAATACGGTTCAGTTCTGAGAAAAAATCCTTGTTAGACTGAATGCTGATCCGTGTAAAACTGGGGGGTTACTGTATATCTGACATGTGTTGTCATCATCATATTGCAACATATTGTGTCATATTCTTTCGCTAGACTTATTGTATTGTCTAATCAGGTACTTACCATTACTGTCTGGGATTATCATTACTACTACTACTACTTCTGCTGCTGCTACTACCAACTTCTATTAGAATTATCAATATCCATTTAGAATCAGAACTATCCATAATCATGTAACAGTAAATAACAATTATTTCAGTTGCATCAATTATATCAATTATTTCAGTTATTACATTTTAAAACTTTACACACTATTAGGAAAAAGTGTGTGTGGGGGGGGTGATTTCCAGGGCAAATGAAAAGAGAAAAATGTAGTGGCCCGTAAATGTCAGAGGGAAAGAAATTGCGGGAGAGAGATGTAAATATCCTGTTTGCCTTTCATCTGTGATTTGGAAAGGACCTCTGTTTTTCTAATTGAATTGTTCTGGTGTACAAAAAAAGTGGCCAGGCTTGGATAGGCTCACACAGCACTGTTCAAATTGTGTTTGTATATGCACGCCTCTGGGACCCCATAGAAAAACTGACCATCTGGAAAAAGAAAGGCTTTTTTAATGGTGATATGGCAGGAGTTTTATGGACTAGCGGGCTGCAAACGAACATCATCTATGCATATGCCATGCTCCAGAGGAGGACCTCTAATAGACAGAGTGTTTACAAACATGCCACACACTCCCTGCTCCTCATCTAACACAAGGACACACACTCAAACACTCCTCTTGACCTTTCTGCACCATTACACCCCAGAAATGCAAGTTTGGTAAGCACACAGACACATGCACAGCACACCCAGACACACACACAACAAATCAAACACTACGGAAGGTCCTATTGTCCTAGTGTTCTAGGCAGATGGAGGTTCAACACTAAGATAATGTGCACTCAAATGTTTCTAAATTATTGTTGGACTATATGCACGTCCAAAAACCTCAACCAAACCGGTATGTACAGGCACCCATCCATGCAAACACACACCAACAAAGAGACAAAGCTAGTGTGTTCAAGCTCTGCTACCCCTGCATTCTTACATGACCAGAATTCAGATTTCGCTCATGTCCTTTTTCTAATAGAACCCTTGTTATTTATTCAAAATAATTATGATTGTGCATTTTGAGAGGCGGTAACCTGGCAACCATCACTTCAGCAGAGCAGAGCTGCCACTGCAGTGCAATGGAAAGAACAACATAAAAAGGGGAAAGCCATTAAATTGGTTTAATACATTTCAATGTATAGCCTGCTCTATTATTGCACCAATCGGAATTTGCTTGAAAATGTCTCAAATCTTGCTTTAGGATGTAACTTTAACTGAGGTAAGAATGAAACTGACTATGGACAAATTAAGACACAAATAATGAATAACATTAGAACCTCATTGCAAAGCCTTTGTTTGTATTTACAGCTTAAATATGTCTACAGTGAAAAGTAATTAGCTTTTTACAGCATTGTGGTTACGTTTTCAGGAGATTGACTGGGCCACAGAAAGCAGTATTGAGTTATTTAGCTTGCATAGCCCCTCAGTATTTCTGTATGAATGGTGCTAGGTATTATAATGTTGCCGGTCATTGATTTCTGTGCTCTGTAAAATGTAGCTCATATTGCTTTAACGCTTTAAAGTGAATGCCAGCTTCTCTCTTACTCTCCTTATTAGTCTAAGAGCACATTGTGGAGTCTTGCATGACACACCTTTACAAGGATGATTAGTTCTGGTTCCATGAACTTACCTATTGCATTTTATTGAACCAGCTATACTGACAAGGATGAATGTGGTCTTTACAAGGTTTCTGTGTGTATATGTATATATGTTTTTGTTTTTTTTTTCGTGACAAATTCTCATTTTCTACTGTGTTCAGTCTTCTTAGTTTCGATTCGCTACTTTCCTGAATTCTTGAATTCTGGACATCCCTGTGCTGCGCTGTACTGTAGTAAAGGATCTTGGTGGATCCTGCACTTCTGCTGCATAGAAGCAAGGCAAAGAGGCAAGCGGCCATGTCAGTCACTGTCTACCCTCCAGATGTCCCTGATCTGTGCTCATGGGATGGACAAACTAAACCAGTCTGACAGAAGCCCAAGGGCTGCCTCTATCCTTCCTTCTCTGCCACTGTTTTTGGCGCATCTTCTTTGCCTCTTCTCCCCATTTATTCTGTCCAGCCTGCAGTCGGTCCGTCTCTCTCTTCCCTGCTCCATTTCTTACTCATGTATTAGGATCTCACACTCTTCCTCACTCCTCCAGCTAATCTCCTCAATATTTATTACAATGGTTGAGCTCTCTTACAAGCTAATACAGGAATCTGTAGGGGAAAAAGGGAAACCTCTGTGTACTTCTTGTGGAGCCAACAAATATCTGGCTTTAATAAACAGTATGATGAAACTGGAGAAAATGAATGACACAGAAAGTTTCATTCACAGTGTTGTGCACATAGCCGGATTAACCCCACAGATGAAAGCGCATCATCACAAAACCTGTGATTGGTCAGTGCACAAGGGGCTCAACAGCGAACAATGTACGCAAACAAGTGTTAGCAATACCAAATCGATGAGATAAATGTTGTGATCATTTGAAATTATAATAAGCATGACCTGTGAAATTAGAGCTAAGATTTTTCCTTCCTTAAAACTGTGATTTTGTAACCGTAATTGTTAGTGTGACCTTCTACCTTCTAGCTTTAGCTTCTGACTTTATTTTAAGACCTTAATGAGGTTTTTGTTTCTTTGCAGTTGCCCCATTATAATACATTGTGTTCATGATTCTAGAACACCACACATGCACACTGGTTAGTAATGATCCCACAATGGCACTTATGTGCTAAGATCACATTTAAAAAAGGAAAATTCCATGTGCCAAGGTCGAGTGTCAGTGTCTGGTCAATTGCCATGTTCTAAAGCATCCATTTTCAGCCATTAAAGCCACGAGTGTAGCATGTAAAATGCAAGCCTCAAGCCTCGGCAGCTGAACCGAGAAAGGTGAAGGTGACATTGGCCGTGGGTGGTGCGATGTTGATGACCTCATCCTTGGCATTTGCACTGGGATGTGTGTGAATGTGTGTGTGTCTTGTGAGAGTGTGCAGGGCCTAAATTTTGGTGTGCCACACAGCTACAGGTCCAGTGCAGCAGTAGGTGCTCGAAGGCTGATACATCACTGCTGGAAGGCTGCAGGTACACAAGGAGATTTGTTGGCCTGACATTGGTATCCGCACCTGAGGAGTCCTGAAGGCACATCAGTCTCCCACACACACACACACACACACTCATTCAGTAGCTAGAGATAAGGTTAAAGGCACAGCATTATAAATGCCCTCTTTATTTTTTCAGAAGGCCTCTTTTAGCCTCCTGAAAAACTTGAACTCCGTAAGTGTCATACACAACAGTTAGCATAGCAGCTATTAGCATAAAACACTCGATTGCAAAAAAAAAAAAAAAGTCGACAGCATTTTGCCTCTTCGGGCTGGGTCTTTGTTTCAGTTAAATGCATGTAAGTCAACTGTTAAAGGCAGTTTAGACCCAGGCAGTTTGGAGAGTTTATTATTAATTCCAAAAGTACTTTCTGTGGAAGGTTATGTGCATTAGAAAACGAACATTGTGGCTAATTCACTCGCTTCATTAGAGCTATTGAGAGATGACCAGCTGAAACAGAATGACCTTTTTACATTCCTTTCATTCCTACTCAGCGAGCCTTTTTCCATTTACACATTATTCTCAGGCCAAAACACATGTTGCATTTTGCATAATCTATGATAATGTCAAGTCTCCTACTGCTTTTAACTCTGGAGCTTTTTTTTCCCTGAACATTTTTTGAATATTTACAGAGAGTATCTATGTTGTACTTAGAGCCATCTTGCATACACCTCATAACTGGCATTAGTTTCAGGACCTTTTCCAGGGCTCGGGTGCATGTTTGCTTTTTTGCTCAGTACCTCTTGATCATCTAAGATGATTTGCAAGCAATCAAAACCCTTCAGAAAACTGAAAACAATGAAATACCATGTTCAAAGCTCTGAGGCTGTTGACAGTGCAGGTGTGTGTGTATGTGTGTATGCATGGGCGCAACTACTCACTTTTTGGGGGAATGCAACAACAAATTTGCGCCC
>JBBJLR010000040.1:15051991-15066061 GCA_037577145.1 Brachypetersius gabonensis | reverse complement strand
GTGTGTGTGTGGGAGAGAGAGAGAGAGAGAGAGAGAGAGAGAGAGAGAGAGAGAGAGAGAGAGAGAGAGAGAGAGTAAAGTAAAATAAAATAAAATAAATTATTTTGCAACCAACACAGTCCAACGTAGCTTATAGTCAACCTAAAATTCAAAGACAACCTCTGGAACTTTGCACTTTGATAGATTAGACTAACCGGAACATTTCTGTTGCGAATGGGCTTGCTGAAAACTCGCGATGGATTTCAAAAAATGGATTGTCTTCTCAGTGAAGACGTTGTTTTCCATGGATTTTGACCAAGTTTGAAGAGAAGGTAAGGAGCGATCTAGATTATGTCTGCTGGGTTGGTTTGGGTGCGTGTTGTTTTCTGTCAGTGAGTGGAGAGTCAGATCGGCAGCAGCTGGCCGCCGTGTGACACGAGAAAACTTGCGCTACTAGTTAATAGTGTCCAGGCTTTGATTTATGGTGTGTTGCAGCTCGCACACCATCTATCATGTGTAGTCTGTGGGCCAGGAACGGTTGTATTCTGTGTGTCTACTAACCTAGGTTAGCCCAAGTTTGCATCGCTAGCCAGCTATCAAGGCTATCACTGTCCTAGTTGAAATTTTACAAAATCTGAAGTACAATGCGTATCTGAAAATCTTTTTTTTTCTTCCATGTATCCATTTCATGCTTACCTTGATCTTGGTGTTTGCGATCTCCACCATCATTTCCCCTCGAGAAAAGGCCATTCTGAATGCTAGATGGGAACATAACCGCTGCGATAATTTTATTTTCACTTTACTGAAGTTAATGTTTATGGGAAAAGCGCTTCATTTGCATACAATATATAGACATAACACCGTAACATCAGCGCAGCAAACGGTATTTTTACTTTGGTGTTTGGTAAAACAAAGGCAGAATGCCTTAACTTCAGTGTAGCTCAATTCCAGTGTTCTGGAGTGCAGAGGAACAAAGTTAAAAGACCGCAACTGAGTTTACACCCTTGCCTCACTGTGATGGCTGGACTTATTGGACTTTTACATTTATGTATTTGGCAGCCAACTCTTATGCAGAGCGACTTTCAATTTAATCACGTCCCAGTTAGTTGCCCAGGGAAGCTGATTGGTGTGGTGTGGTCCAGTTCCCTGAATGGGGTGTCAAACCCCAGTCTACTGCATTTGATTCCCTGTCTGTTCTATTGCACCTCACTGCACCAATAAAACTACACAGCGAGAAAGGTTTTATGATTAAAACTTCAGAGATATTATTCACTTGCCCTCCTATGATCGCTTACCGCCAGAGCCTGGGTGCTCAGTGTCTGCCTGAGGCACAGAGAACTTCTTCTATCAGTGAATCTAGACACCACTCATTAGCAAAAGGTCTTCTCTGAGTGGGGATCTAGGCCCCTTTTCTGTCATGTAGAGCTACCAGTTTAGTCAGAGGGAAAATAAACAAGCATATCGCACTCAGCCGCGGTGGATAAGGTTGAAATATTTAAAATGTGTGCTTTGTTGACTGGTTTATCCCAGTAAACAGTGTGGGGACAAGCAAGCAAACAATCAAACATGGATAAATATAGAGCGAGGAAGCACTATCTCCTGGCTATCAACAAATATATTTTGATAACCTCATTTTGTGAATTAAGCACAACTTGGCCTACTTCAGCAATAACGATTTGAAGGAAAGTTGATCAACAGGAGTCTGTGAAGGGCAGCATGCTTCCATAAATGGTGTGAATGTTGATCCATCTGTAAACGGACTTAAACTTAAGTACTCCAGAACATCAGACTTCTTCAGAAATATTACGCCAATGGCAAAAACTTGTGGTGTGTTTTTTTGTATCCATGTGGAAATCTTTCATCAACTTACTTTTATCATGTTTGCTCAGTAGGGGTTTCAGAAGGTTAGCTATTGAACAGAGGACCATTTAGTCTGGATCTATCTTCCATGCCTGCTCTAGCTTCACTGTTGTTGATGTTGAAGTGATAACCAAGTGCTATCTAGGTTACAGTGTTCCCAGTTGGCATCAGTTGTAATTTTTTCTTTTTTTTTTTTGTATAATCTGCTTTGCCTTTCAACTTTAAAAGTGATTATAGCGCCTCCGTGCCACTCAGCCACAGCACAAACAAAAGAAGCAGATTACGTAGCTAATGCCTTTATGAAGAAGTCAAGCTGGCATTCTGTTGTGTGATTTGACACTCCGCGCCGTTTAAATCTACGATCAGTGAAAAGATTAAAGAGGTAAAGACGCAATAATACTTTCATCTTCTGCAGGAATTAATTGGAGTCATTGTGAAGAGGGTGAGGGTAGTGGTGAATGGGGGGGGGGGGGTGATTAATAGTGAAGGCTTTGTTGCAGGAGTGCACAGATGTCATCCTAGTCCAGCTTCTTATTGTCCTTTCTGTCAGATTTACTGGAAATGTAAATTCCTGTTACTTTGTCTGCATGCACATGCATAACCTCTTCTTTGTAAGGACAGTCAGTTGGACCTCAGTGAGAGATTTTTCATTTCTGATATTTTTCTCCTGTGCAATTAAAGCTGAAGCTCAGACCCTTTGGCTCTAGACACATTACAGATGTGTCTAGAGCCAATAGGTTCAGCCTGAGAATGAAACAAAAGTGTCTAAAGTATTCTCCATGACGGTAAAATACAGATGCAGCAGTACTATACTGTTTCGTTAGGCAAATTCGAAAGTCCATGTCTTATTTTTTCTTCTGGACAAATGTTGAGAGCTAAATCCAATCTCCTCACATTTACTGACTGGCTCTGGTGTGGGCGGGTGTGGCTTAGTGGGTAGGATACTTGCCTCTGGAACAAGAGGTCATGGGTTCGAATCCTTGCTTCAGCATACCAGCACTGGGTTCCTGAGCAAAACCCTTAAGTTGCTCCTGGGAGACTGCCCCCTGTAGTTAGGGACTGGTATTTGCTTTGGATAAAAGTGTCAGGTAAATATAAAATACTGCCCTGAAAGCTTTTCAAGGTCAGTTGATCTCTTTTTTGTTGTAATTGGATATTAGTGATTTTTCTTCTTTTGTTTTGAACTAGTGGTGTGGTGAATAAAAAAAAAAAAGATAATTCAAACACCTATTCTTATGTCAAGGATGGCAAGTGTAGAAGCATTATAAGGCAACAAAAGGCAGTGAAATGAAACGGAAAAGCATGTATTTGTGCATGCAGGTAAGACGCTTTTGTATAGAGTGTGTTTATTACTATCAAGAATCTAGTTTTGTTTGTTGTTCTCAGCTTCGCTGTATTAAAGTCCACTATATCCCTCAGAAATACTATCAAATCCCCCTTTAATCCCCGTACTGCTCATAACTGGTGCCAGGCCGACTGAAAGTTGCAAAATCCCAGCTCCTAAAGCTACTTTCAACCCCTTCATAATCCAATCAGTTGTTGGAAACACTGTACCGACGGCTATGTAATACTTCATTTAGCAAAGCTACACCTGTTTATCGTGGCGTAGAGCCACTATTATCGAGCCATCGAGCAAAACCAGCCATGTTTTTTTTATAGAACAGATGTGGACAACACCTGCTAGAACAATACAGCTCTTCTTTACAACTCATCAAAGCATTATATCTGGTCTTCAGGGGGGCTGGAATATTTTTTTTGCTGAAAACATATTGAATCTCGCCGGCAAGGTATCTCAACTACAGTAGAAACATGTTTCCGAAACTGAACGAGGTTCAGAGGCCAAGCAGTGATCAGAATACTTGATTGCAATTAAGCAACAAAAAAAACAATTACAGCATGAAAGACAAGAGCAAAACCTGCCCAACAGAGAAATGAAGCGAGGGTGCCCATCTTTTAGCAGGTCAACAAAGATTCATGAGGAAAATGACTCATTATGCAGTTTTACTGAAGCCAGTTGGATGACAGCGCACCTACTTTAGTGTTTCGATCCTCACAGCGCTCGTCTGAAAGGCTCCTCGTGTGCTTTTTGGTGCCGACTTTTCTCTCCCCCCACTGAAGGTTAAGGATACGGCATGGCGCAACTGGATGCTCATCTATCCAGCTCTAATCTGCCCACAGATCCAGACTAAGATGAATGGTACTGAATTACACGCCGTTCGACTCATTAAGGTTTCATTTACGCAGGGTAAAAAATGGACAAAATAATTTAAGGCTCACAAAGGATACAGGTCCTGATGCACATGGGCTCACTTATCAAAGCGCACAAATGACTCTGTTCCATAACTCGCAGGAAACAGCCGAGAATGAGGTGTGATTAAAACGTCCTGCCAAAGGAGCTAATTAAAAGAGACAGAGTCGGCGCGTCATCGTTATTGATGTCTGTTGACAGATGTGCGGGGTTTTCTGATATCACATTACAGTCTTTCTATCCCTCCCTTTCCCCTTCTGTCATCTCATTTCACTCTTCCTCTATTGTTCCTCCTCTCCTTCTCTGTCTGTCTGTCTCTCTCTCTCTCTCTCTTTCTGTCTCTCTCTCTCTCTCTCTCTTTCTGTCTCTCTCTCTCTCTTTCTGTCTCTCTCTCTCTCTTTCTGTCTCTCTCTCTCTCTTTCTCTCTTTCTCTGTTTCTCTTGTCTGTCTGTCTCTCTCTCTCTTTCTCTCTTTCTGTCTCTCTCATTCTCTCGCTTTCCGTCTCTCTCTGTCTCTCTCTCTCTGTCTGTCTGTCTGTCTGTCTCTCTCTCTCTTTCTTTCTTTCTGTCTCTCTCTCTCTCTCTCTCTCGGTCTGTCTGTCTCTTTCTCTGTTTCTCTTGTCTGTCTCTTTCTCTCTCTGTCTCTCTGTCTCTCTCTCTCTCTCTCTCTTTCTTTGTTTCTCTGCCTTTCTCTGATATCTCAGACATTAACACCTGAGACATTAGCTTCTATTTTGCTGTATGAATTAGTTTAATGTCTGATAGGTGGCGTGTTGCTGGAATGCATCTTGAAGGGTGAGCGAGCTGAAGATGTTTTATTAGCATAACAAATAGCCCAACAAGCCTCCAGATAAGAGTGCTCCAAGGGAGCAGGAGTGAGGAGGAAAGGCATGTTCATTACCCACATCCCCTTGCTTCTGAACAGTCCCCAAGCGCAGCCAAAAGAGTGACATCTCTGTTTTTAGATCCTTGACCCGTTTCTGCGGAAATAAAGCTATAATCTGCCAGTGAAGGGCTTCGTCTATCCTTAGATTAATTGGGTTCTCTTAAATAAACCCAGTAAGGTCAATTTAATCATTCGGTGTAATTACCAAACCGTTGTGTATTAAAACCAACGGGGCTGCGGAACGGAAAAAGCCTGGCCGACTTTGCTTTATGAGAAAATACAACCTGCTTTATTTTCAATACAATTGTGCTTTATTTTCTCTGCCCACTTATCATGTGTCTCCCTGCTGGTGACTGGTTTGTGCCATGATGAGGATCAGACATGTTGGCAAGTCCAGATTAAATTATTTTATACAGAGTCTCCAGCCACAGTGTGGAATGCAAACATCACTACTCTCATCGTCTTTCCGCCTAGGATAAGCCCTGTTTGATAATGTGTCTTGAAGCTGTTTTGTTTTTTAAAAAAATGTTTTTCATTTATTCTGTTTTGAATAAAGTGTGGTTGTAATTATTAGTCTGTTGCTTAGTAGTTGTCTAGCAGTCAGAATCAGGATTACTGGTGGTTGTATAACGTGTTGGTGTAAGACGTGCTGGGTATTGTGGTCTGAGAACAGTGATGAACAGCATAGTTCATAGAACTGCACACCATTGCTATAGCAGTATTTGTCTCTGCAATAATGTAATACTGTTACATATGTACATATATTTTTAATACACACGTCCATATTTATATATTTTTTTGTATAGTTTTTGTTTTACTGTTTTTCGTTTACTGCTCTTACCTTAGTACTGACCACTCTCTGCTGTGGTGATGCTAATTTCCCACTTGTGTGGCTAATAAATGATTATCTTATCTCATCAGAATGCTGCAATATGCAGATAAGCCTCTTTTTTTACAAGCTATATGCAAATAAGCCTCTTTTTTTTTACAGCTTAATTTGAGTATTACTGGATGTTTTTAGCAAAAGTGTTCATGCAAAACTAATTAAAAACAGATTTTCAGAATGCACACTTTATATGCAGCACTATAATCACAATACTAATATTTTGTCCATATTGTTTGGTAACATTTGGTAACTTTTTTTAAGTTAAGCTTGTCCAGCATTGCAACCATTGCTATGAAACACATTTATGGGTAGAACATGTACAGGGTAGTTTTGATATACCGGATGCAACAGAGGAAGTATGTATAAGCAGACAAGGCCTTGAATACCAGTGCTGCTCTAGGCCACCGGCATGAAGGGGCAATCGAAAGTAAATTGGCCGCTGCACTGTGCGTTCCAGTGTTCAAAAAACACTCCACTTCAGCCCAATGCATCAGCACAGCTCACGCATCCAAGATTGGCTGAGGTTTGTCCTTCTCCAGACGATAAATTTCTCCTCAAATCCACCCTGTCGAGAACCGTACGGCCCCCCTTTCTATTTCCCTTCTTCTCTTTTTCCCTCCCTCTTCTGCTGGAGCTTTTAATCCCAAACACTTGCCAGTGTTGTACGGGCGGTGCTTGCTGTTGATATGGAGTGTCCTTCACTGTCACCCATAGTGTCCACACAAGTGGGGCGTCTCATATCGCCTGGATCCTCGGGGAGTCAGATTTATTGCCACCGAGCAGGTTTAGGTGCGCTTCTCCTCGCCAGTGATGTATAAGCGCTGATCCACAGACAGCGGCAGCATCCGAGAGCGGAGGTGAGGTGCAGACATCAATAAAAAATCCATGACGATTGCCAGATGTGGGAGGCTGAAGAGGGTGTTTTTCTTCCACATTACTGTGGCTTCAGTCCTGCAAAAATTAAGTGTTATTTAAAGGTGACCTTGAACACTTTGGACCTTAAAAGTCGAATATGCAGATTGCGTCTGTGCAGTGAATTAACGGGGCTCCCGTAGCAATTTAAAAGAGTTGCTCTACACTCCCAAGTGAAGGAAGTGTGCGTGATGTGTCCAGAAGTTTGTAGCCATTTATCAGAATCAGAAAACTTTGCTGATCCGTGAGAGAATTGCTCATGCTGTGCCTGCAAAGACACACAGAGACAGGAACAATACATTATGAAGTACAATAATATAAATATTACATTGTGTTTACTGGAGCTCATTGTAGACACTAATGTTTTTTCTGAAAGCAAAGCTACTGATGAGGAGTATCAGCCTCCTCATCGACTCTTATGGGAAGGTTTGACACTAGAGTTTGGAACATTCTGTCACAAGGATTTGATTTGATTTGATTTAATTCATCCACAAGAGCTTTAGTTAGTTTGCTGCTGATAGTGAATGATAGTTCTGGATCACAAATAGCACTTCATTGCTCCAAAAGAATGCTTGGCATTGGGTATAGCTCAGGTGTGGCTGCTCTAAAGCTTCTTGTTCTATTGGATTTGCTTTTTATGGACATACAAGCTGTGTGTGCTCAGTTGAACATCACCCATTTGCCCAGTCTGAAGTGCATAGTGTACAATATTTAATCACTTTCATATTATTCTAAATACATGTTAAAATACTTTGTATATGTGTTATACTATATTATTATAGTATATATTATTATTTACATCATTGTTGTATTTCCTTTTTATATTTACATATTATTTAGAAAGCGTTATGGTTTTTAAAGATTTCTAAATCTTTGGATTTAGGGTTTGGATATCGTTTGTATATTCTTAACAAAAAGGAGTTTATATAATATTCAGGGGTTCTTCGATTTGTAGCATTAAGCTTTAACAACCGGTCTTCCAGTGATGGTGTCATGGCCATGGGCTCATCAATGTGCATGGAGGCTCATCTGGTCTGATCTCACAGAACGGCCACTGAAAGCTGAAAAGGTTAATGCTGGTTATCATAGAAAGGTGCCAGAACACTCTGCATTGCAGTTTGCTGTGTACAGGGCTGCGTAGCCACAGATCCTGCGTAGTCCGAGTGCCCCTGCTGACCCCATGGAATAATGAAAATTATATTTTCTTTTAAATCATGTCAGTGGCCAGTTGTGTGTGTGTCACTTAACCAGGGAAGATATGAGAACAGGATGCACAAGGGTGGAAGACGAGCTGGCAGAGGCAGTGGGATGCTCTGGACAATGTTCTTGGGCCCTGGCAGTAATGTGGATGTTACTCTGACATGTAACACCAACTTAAACATTGTTGCAGACTAATTACATCTCTTCATGGCAACTGCAAGCCCTAATGGCAGTGGCCTCTTTCAGCAGGAAAGTCAATAAATTGCTTCTACTCCGATTAGGAGTTGAGAAGATGCAGCATTGGTCACGGTGTTGGATCATGTGAGGAATCAAATTGCCCTCTCCATTAGTCTTGCAAAGAAGATAGCGCTGGAAAGCTCTTTCCCAGTGACTAGATTGGCACATGGCTATTGGGTTGATATGGGCTATAGGACCTGATTCATTCCGGTGACTCACTCTGTGTTAGTCCCTCTGGTTAGCCTAAGGGCCTAATCCTGATATATTGGCTCCTCCTGATGAGTTTCTCTCACACAGCCTGGCGCTCCTGGCTTCTTTAGTGCCAAATATGGGCCCGCAGATACCTGAACCCAGGTTAATCCAGGTTTTACACTACGTTTCACACTACTTTTTATGAGGCTAATTACAGTGGATTCATTGCTAAAACCATCAGTATTAATACCAGAGAGTAGAATAAATTATATACAGTATATAGAAGGATTTTGTGTAAGGCTAGTGGAGTGATATAGGGCCTGACACACACACACACACACACACACACACAAACACACACACACACACACACACACACACACACACACAAACCAGTCAGTGATAGCATTAAACTAACTGACAAGTGAAGTAAAAAACCTTGATTATTTTATTATAATGGCATCAGTTAAGGGGTGGAATATATTAGGCAACAAGAAAACAGATCAATTCTTGAAGATGGTGGGTTGGATGATGGCAAAAAGCACGAGTATGAATCTGAGTGACTTTGACAAAAGGCCAAATTTTAATGGTGAGATGACTGGGGTGTTACTAATATGCAGAGGCTACTTCCTACCAAGAGTGGTCCAAGGAAGGACAAGCAGTGGACTGGCAACTGGATTAAGGGCACCTGTAGCTTATTTATGTGTGTAGGGAGTGAAAATAACCCTGTATTTTCCTATTATCACAGAAGAGCTACTGTAGCACAAATTACTGAAATTGTTAATGCTAGTAATGACAGCCTGCTGTGTATGGTGCTGCATAGCCATAGACACATCAAAATGGCCATGCTGACCCCTCACCACTGCCTACAGTAGGAACCTGGCATCAAAACTGGTCTGCATAGCAATGGAAGAAGTCTGTTAAAACACATTTTTTTTGATATCACATGGACATTTGGCTATGTGTGTCACTTACCAGGGGAAGAGATGGCACCAATGTTCTGCATGGAAACCTTAAGTCCTGGCATTCATGAGTATGTTATATTGACGCAAACCACCTAAACTCTGCTGCAGACCAAGTACACCCCTTCAGAACAGGTGTGTGTGTGTGTGTGTGTGTGTGTGTGTGTGTGTGTGTGTAATTAATGTGAGATTACGGGCTGGCACGGCTTTGGTCAACTTCACTGGGTCTCCTGAACAATTGTATCGATATAGTCTTCATTGCTTATGAGAGACTGGACTATTTCCCTAGCTTTACTTGCCATGATTGGCCTTCATAATTGTTCATCCTCGCGCTGTACAGAGAAGACCCGATTTCCATAAAGATCTGATTTCATTCCATTTAAATCCGATTATATTCCATTTATATCTGCGTTTATTCCACACATACAAAAGTCTGAGTCACCTATGCAAATTGTTTAAAGACATTTTTTCAGTGTGTGATAGTCTTTCTGCTACCAAAGTTAACATCTGAAAAAATGATTGAAAATAAACAGTAAAGCAGTCAAAAGTTTCAAGAGTTTTTTTGTTTGTAAAAGAAAAGGTAGCTGTCGCTGTGTGAGCTGGTAAGGAGAACCCAGGTTCGGTTCCAGATTTCTCATCAGTTCCTCCAGGACAGGAGAAACTATTGTGAAATTTCATCAGCAGCTCCTGATTTAATTTACTGAAGAACTGATCCAGTTAAAACAGGTTTCTGATGGAAACTACAAGTAAAACTGGACTTCCACAAAAAACACAGATATACTGTACATACAATCACTTTTTACTTTGTAATGTTATTGGTATTTGTAAGGTATTCGAGTGGCTAATGTCTTTGTATAGAGATGCAGCTGGCTTCTCTCTGGTGAGTGGAAACAAATCTCTGGACTCAAATAAGGGAAACAGAGAATTTGTCAATGTAGTGCAGAGACAGCCACTCACCAGGTTTGTTTTATTCCCCTCCATTGCCTTGTTGATGGTGAGCTGGGAATCAGTTGGAACAAGGTGCTGATGCTGGTGGTAGGTCCAACACAGAGTGGTTGAAACAACGCCTGACTGTCAGCTTCCCACAGGGTTGGACGAGATGCTGCAGGGTTGATGAGTGCCATCATATACACTTTATTGCCAAAAGTATTCATTCACCCATTGAAATAATAAAATTCAGGTCCAATCACTGAATTGGGTACTGTACTACAAGACCAGTCATGGAATCTCACTACTAAATATTCCACAGTCAACCATCAGTGATATTATAACGAAGTGGAAGTGATTGGGAACGACAGCAGCTCAGCCACGAAGTGGTGCCACGTAAACTGACGGATGCTGAGGCACAGAGGTCACCGACTTTGTGCAGAGTCAATCGCTACAGACCTCCAAACTTCATGTGGCCTTCAGATTCGCTCCAGAACATGGAAAAGCTTCATGGAATGGGTTTCCATGGTCAAGCATCCACCCAAACATCAAAGCGTCGGATGCGGTGGGTGTAAATCACGCTGCCACTGGACTCTGGAGCAGTGGAGGCATTTTCTGGAGTGATGAATCACGCTTCTCCATCTGGCAATCTGATGGAGGAATCTGGGTTTGGCGGTTACCAGGAGAACGGTACAGACTGACTGTATTGTGCTGAGTGTGAAGTTTGGTGGGGAGTTATGGTGTGGGGGTGTTTCTCAGGAGCTGGGATTGACCCCTTAGTTCCAGTGAAAGGACTCCGAATGCTTCAGCATACCAAGAGATTTTGGACAATTTCATGTTCCCAACTTTGTGGAAACAGTTTGGGGAGTTTGGGGACGGCCCCTTCCTGTTCCAACAAGACTGTGCACCAGTGCACAAAGCGAGGGCCATAAAGACATGGATGAGCGAGTTTGGTGTGGAAGAACTTGATTGGTCCTGACCTCGAACCCAATAGAACACCTTTGGGAAGAATTAGAGCGGAGACTGCGAGCCAGGCCTTCTCGTCCTAAACCACAGTCCGACCTCACAAACATGCTTCTGGAAAAATGGTTAAAAATTCCCATAAACACCTTGTGGAGAGCTCGCCCTGAAGAGTTGAAGCTGTTATAGCTGCAAAGGGTGGGCTGACCATGTGGATTAAGAATGGGATGTCACTTAAGCTCATATGCATGTAAAGGCAGATGAGTGAATACTGTTGGCAATATAGTGTATATATACACACACACACACACACACACACACACACACACACACACACAATGACTTTAAACATTCAAAATTCAAAACCTCCAGAGGTGTTGGATGTTGGTATTTACCACCAGTCACTGGTTTGACTCACAGGCTTGCATTAACAGGCCAACACGGCCCCCTCAGAGAGTTGCCCCTGCTAACCCTAATCTCTTTCAAACTGGAAAACAGTCTGCTGGCTGCTGCCTCCAAAAGGTCTACCGACTATATCCTCTGCACAAGAGATGTCAAACGCGAGCACTCACATGAGTATCTCTTACAGAGGAATCTGTTCTTTGAATCTAAAGTGTTTCTGATTGGTTGAATCAACAGAACAATCGCATTTGCTTGTGGTTGCCCACACGCCTGTAAATTATCGATGGTTAAGCCTTGAAACATAATTAAAGGTGGGATACTTGAGTGTAGATGGTAAACAGTGTGTAGTATATAGGAATATATGATGTTTACAGGCACAAATCAATAGATGCTTTGACTTTTAAATGGGCAGCTTCTCTTTGGCTCAGCCAACCTCTGTGCCTTTGTGACTGTGTCATTTTGAGATGTTTATGCAGCCACATGCATAAATACACATGGACACACATACACTCTCTATACAGAGCGAGAGGGAGAGAGAGGGCCGTGACTAATGGAGATTGCGTTTGATAAATGCCAAGGCCTTGTCAGAACGGGTGAAACATGATGTATGATAGCGAGAGATTAAAAAGCCAGGGAAGTGTTTCACACATCTATTATGGGAAATCTCTTGCTATCATTGCTGAATACCCTTAGAATTTTTTGCAGTGTAAGAACATACAGAGCTTGCCATTGCCAGTGTTCATTAAAGCTACTATGTCACTGTTTTTACTACCATCTGAAACTAATGTTTGCCCCGTATGTACCTAGGGAAGAGATGGCACCGGGTGCCCTGTGGGAAGAAGGCAAGCTAGTGGAGGCGGTCTGATTCTCTGCCTCAGGTTTTTCTGAGAAAGCCCTGGCATTCATGGGAAAGTCTACTTTAACCCCAACCAACCATATTGTTGTAGACCAAGTAAACCTCCTCGTTGCAACAGTTGTCCCTAATAACAGTCTTTCAGCATAAAAATGTGCCCTTCTACAAAAAATTCAGAGCTGAATAGGATCAAGCATCTGTGGGGAAACTACCCGGTGTTTGCAAAAATACCTGGTGGCAGTCCGTGATCTCTCCAGTCAAAAAGATTGATGGAGGTGAGGGGGGTAGGCAATGGAGAGGTGGGGCAGAAAGTGCTTTTTTATTTTATACAGCATAGTGCATCTTTAACTACGTCGACTATAATGAAGACCTGGATGTGAGACAATTTGGGTAATGCTAGCTGTGTAGCTTCAGCGCTAAAGCAGCTAAGTTTGGACACCAAACATGTTTTAACTAATCAGCTAAATGTGTTTAATTTTCCGTCACACTATTGTTTAAACACATGGCTTAGTTCCTGGAATGCGTTCGTCTTCTACACACACGGTCTTGTATTGAAAAGCATCCTCCTCGGCATTGAGATACAAGCATGATCAGCAGCAACAGGTCAATCAACGAAGAGTGACAGCAAACATAATTGCTTTTGGCGCTTGTATTGTGTTGTCATTGTTCAGGCCGAACAATATTCATTGGAGCCTCTCTTCCTGCCTTTCTTGTCACTTATTCTCTGATCGCTGTGTCCTTCCCTTCACCTTTTCTAGCCCCTTGTGATCAATAGGGGTCATTGTGGAGTAGCAAGGCTGACGGAATGATTTCTTGCTGTCTGTCAGTGTGGAGGCGGAATAAGAAAGCGGCCCTGCTGCCCAGGTTTTCATCAAGCTTTTGTCAAAATGGGCCAATTTAGCCGCACTGAGTCGTGATGCATATAGGAGCGTGACTGCCCCAGGGTCGAGCTGTGAAACAGGAAACAAGCTGCAGAGCTCAGTCACAAAAACGGCCTGGCCTTTCTTGTGACTGTCCTGCCTTTCTTATGATTCATTTAGATTTCCCTCTGTTGTGAGTGCAGGAGGACAAAGTTTTGCATCTGCAGCCTTCAATGACAAAGCCTTTATGCTCAGCCAGTTTGCCACAATGTTATTGCTTATTTGTAACTGTGGAGGGTTTGATCTGTAAATGTTTTCTGCTTACTGTCCACCTCTCTTCAGTAACTGTAATTCATTTTTGCTATGCTACAAAAATGTCCTTTTGTAACAGCATCATTCATTATAGTTTGCTTTTTGATCAAGTGAATTTACTTCCGATGTATATTCTAGATTAACAGTTTTGAGTGCATGTGTTTTGTTTTCTTAGAGAAAAATAATGCATTTTGTTACAGTTCTATACAAAAGTAGCTTCAGGTTCAAATGTATTTACATACATTGGGGCAGCTGGTGGCCTAGCGGTTAAGGCATTCGCCCTGTGATCAGAAAGTCCAGGTTCGATTCCCAAGAGCACTAGACACCTCTGAGGTACCCTGAGCAAGGTACCGTCCCCACACACTGCTCCCCGGGCGCTGTGTTCCTGGCTGCCC
>JBBJLR010000040.1:15017656-15043899 GCA_037577145.1 Brachypetersius gabonensis | reverse complement strand
TGGTGCTGAAGGTAGGATTCGAACCTGTGACCTTTTGGTCCGGAGGCAAGTATCCTACCACTAGGCCACCCCCACCTCAAATAGATTGTCTTTGAAGCCTCATCCAAGTTGAGAAACATTTAGTACCGTTTGTTTTTAGGTATAGTTTTAATTCCATGCACAGAGCTTTGCTATGCAGTTTCACGATAAATGAGAGAGCTACATGCTGAAAGAAATATGCCTATGACTTCACGTATATTGAGCGCTAAAATGTTCAGTAGCAAAAGATTGTTTTAAAGCACTGTCTAAAGTACCAAAGAATGCAAAAAACAATTCAAAAGTTTTATTTTCCCTCCCGCCATTTCTTCACTGTGGTATTGTTAAGATCAAGAGGTGAGAGCAAGACCTTGACTCCTCATGTCAGAGACCAAGTTCTAGTGGTTGTCAAGTCAAGACCAAGGGCCTCATTTATCAAGTGTGCCTGAATATGTTAAAAACCTGTGAAAACGATGATGAATCATACAGTTCTCTGCTCTTGCATTGCCAGGCTCATTTAAACAAAGAAATATCTCAATTATAATCTACAAAAAGCACAGCTTTAAAGTAGAGGGTTAAATGGTTTGAATATGAAATGATAGATACAGTTCAATCTAATCCAAAAATGTATAATGAAAAAAATAAATGTAAAAATCATTATCAGTTTGGATTGGAGATAAAAATTTCGTAAAGTTTGTGATACTTTTCTAACACCAGTGGTTTTTAAACAGAAAAAAAAATTAAGAACAGCAAGAGTAAGTAGAAGAACAAAATGAAATTACATAATAGCATATAATGGGCTGCTGCAACTCATTGATTACTACTTTTTTATGTTTTTGATTCACTGGCTTTGTCATTATAAAGTTGTCTTAAGCAGATGGAACTATTTACTCATGTTACTCTCCCAAAAGACAGTAAACTCACACCAGCAGGATCTCATGATTGCACATATGTTTGTAGTTTCAAATCAATTAAGTAAAATGATGTGCTGTTATGAATTGTTTGTATTTGATTACTTGATTGTCAGTTAATGGATTACTAATTAATTCAATAGTGACAGCTCTAATCACATACGAGCTTCTAAAGGCAAGAAGTCAATCAATCAGACTAATCAAACACACAATTAAAATAAAATGAATGCATGCAGTACAGAAGCTGCTTATGGGTGCTTCACTTTTTACAACTGTGCTTTTACAGCGAAATAGAAATGGCACAAATTAAAAACATAAATAAACAAAAGAGGAGTACTACTTAGGTGTTCTGAAATAATGTTATTCCTTCTCAACTTGACAGAAGAGTGAAAATAATTTGAAACCAGGCATTTAATTTGTGGTTCAAGACCAGACCCGAGTGCTGCCGCACTTCTTAAGAGCAAATACAATACAGTTTAAGTTCTTGAATGCTTCAGTTTTCAGAATGTTGGTCCTTTGCACATTTGAAAGAGAGTTTGAATTGTATGTGCCCTTTCTTCAGCTTCTTTTCAGCATTTCTTCACACATTTTCCTAGCACCTTTTCCCTTATCCTGCCCTTTTTGGGCACATTATAACAACCCTTTCGTTAAAATGTTGTGAAATCTTAGGTTTAATCTAACCTTTCAACCATAAAACATGTGACCTCAGACATAACAAGATAAACAGGATTTTTCTTTGACGTGTTTTTCAAGGGCAGTACAGACAAGGCTGGAGACACTTGAGAAAGACTAGGAGTGTCCAATGGCTCTACACTGTTACACATAGTTATCAATCATACAAGCACAAACTACTAACGGTTAACAGGGCATAAGGAAATAAAACACCTTACCAATGGGCACTTAGACCCAGGAGAGGTTTTCAGGTACCTTTTTTTTTTTTTTTCCAGATTATTACTTAGAATTATTTGGTCCTGTCCTTTAACATCGAAATGTTATGTTAATAAATATCACTGTTTAAAAGCAGTCTGCTGTGAATCCTCAGCATGTAGGTCATGCCGAAAGTGTAATAAATCACTGTCTGTTCAAAAATATAAAGATACTTTCAGCTAGCCACTTCCAGGCTTAAAGATTTAAGTTGGAAAGAATGTCCCCGTAGTTTAAAAAATAATATAGGATCTTCAAATAAAAAAGGAAAGAGGGTAAAATAGTGTCACGGTTACAGGGCTGCCTCTTATTCTATCGAGAGGGCACCTTAACACTAAACAGGTCAGTATTAAGAAAAAATGGTCGTCTAATTATTTACACAGAAACCCACACTAGATACATTTGGACACAGATGGTTGCCTCATTTTTCCTTCCATCAGTTTGCCTTGAAAATGTTTCAATTGTCTTTGGTGACATAATTCTCCGCCCGGCTGCTGCGGTGGGAGAAATTGAAAGCGACGCGCGGAATTGATGTTTGAATAGGATCTTTTGTGGTAATGAACTGCAGAAAGAATTGTGTGTCCTTTCTCGTTTGAACTTTTGTCTCCTGCTGCTTTCGTATGCTGGCGTTTCGTGTTGGTGACCGGGGATTGGGGGGGTTCCGTTTCTGGCTTAATGGCTACCAATGATATTCTTTTGCTGCTCTAATGATGAGCTCGAAGACCAATTAACCTGATCTCAGCATCCATACCGGAGAACTGATATTCAGCATCAATACGGCCAGGCCTGGGAGGCGTATGCCGGCCTAGAGGCTAAATCCTGACCATAATTGGCTGTGTCTGTGATTATGCTGCCACCAGGGAATGATGAGCGGTGCTTTATGTGCAAGGTTTTGAAGCATAGAGACACATGCCCTTGAACACTGACATGGAGGCATTCATGAACATAACCTTGCCAGCCTTCTTTCTGCCTTTTGATCTCCAGGAGAGGTACAAGATAGAATCTTCTTTGTGCACTCACATTGAAAAAATGGAGCCTTGCACATCCTCTATTATATATGCTTTTTCCACATTATTATTCAATTATAAGTTTCCATCACCTTCGTGCCTTTGACCTGTTCCTGTTGCACATGTTCACATGTGTGGCTGCAGGCCATGCTGTAACGGGTTACTGTAATTGCATTAATATGTTCAGACCTTTTGAACTTCCAGCGTACCGTTTAAGCTAAAACATAGTGGGGAAAGAAAAGCTCACTCTGTAATTTAAATGAAAAGCACATCCCGTGTATTCAAATAACTTTAATTGGAAAATTGCATGTGGTTTTTGGGCAGAGGGCTCCTCTAAGCTGGTGCTGTGTCATTTCTTGCTTTGACAACTCAAGCTTTTCATCTTCAAACAGTAATAACAATATGCAACCTGGGGCTGCAATACAAGTCTATCGGCGGAATTAGATACATTTAAGTATATTGCCTTAATTTCACCTCCTGATAATAATGCAGATGCTTATTTCACAAAACTCCCAGCAATCATGGCTCTCTAATTGGTACGGCGGAGATGTATGGCACCTCTTAAGACTGTTGTAGCAGCTTGTGCAATTTAATTAAAATTACAATGAAACCATTAATCTCCTTGTAAATATTTTTGCTCACTCTCCTATTTGGATGATGCCACATTAAAGAGAAGTTGCTGCTTGGAAAAGTGAGGCTGACGTGAAATGAACAGCTTCTTCTCCATTATACATCTTAATGGCTCCAATAAATGTGAGCTTGTGCCGGTTGGAAGACTGGTAACGATTACACCCACAGACATAATTATGCTACAGGGAGAAAACAAGAAGTTAAACTGTCTTTCAGCCAGATTTGGCGGTAGTATCAGGGTTCAGAGCTGTTGCAGAGAGTGATTGTGAGGATGCTGGCTAACTTCAAAGAAGCAAATCGTATTAAACTGCTCTGCATTCAAAATAAAAGGTCCTCAAATGGTTCTTGACTTCAAAGTGTGGTTGTTTCTGGGGAAAAAAAATAGAAAATCAACATTTAAAGGGTTCTTTAGGGAGCACGTACCCAACCACCGTGCCATGGCTCATTTGATAATGGGCTACTGGAGCGAAGTGGGACTGACCACGGGAGTTAGTAGCCAAATGAAAATCCTCTGTTTTATGATGAATGTAATTAATAATCTGTTTTTTTTTAAATACAAGGTATAAGATCTACAGCAGATCTGCCCAAAAACGTCACACATTCAGAATCAGCAAAATGTTTACAGCAAATAAACAACAGTCCATCAATTAAGCAATTTTTTACCCAAAATATATTCAGTACGAAGACATGCATACATTCCCTCCTTAGTTAATCCGTACAGCATTTATAAAGAATGTGCAGCAGTCTGTCCTCCAAGATTAGTTTCACTTGAACTGTGCAACAAAAAAGTGGTTTACTATGGGTCTAGTGGGGTATGATTATTAGTTGTGGTTTGAAAAACCATAGAGGGCTATGCATCAGTCTGAGGTGCTAAAGGGGTTTAGGGAACCAACAGCACTCCAAGAAACCATTTTCACCACCTTTATTATGAAGATTACTTACTCAGTAGGGGTGTAACGGTACACAGATGTCGCGGTTCGGTACGTACCTCGGTTTTGGGGTCACGGTTTGGTACGGTTCACGATACAGCAAAGTTATGCAACAAAAAGTTCTAAAGAATGAGGCTTGGTTTGTTTTTCGTTTATTTTAAATAAACAGCAGTGTATTAACCAGTAAACACACACACTTGCCTATGTTTTCATGTATGTGTAAGTGTTATGCCTGTAGGTGGCACTATTGCACCATACTACGACCCAGGTTTATGATTTACTTGCGCTTTTTGGTCCCTCTGTGATTCTGTGTTACTTCAATCATGTCTTCTCCATCGTACCGTGTATTCTTCGAAAGACATCATGTACTGAACCGTGACCCATGTACCGTGACGGTTCGGTACGAACACGTACCGTTACAGCCCTATTACTCAGTCTTTATCTAAGTTCATTATCGTTATGTCTCTTTCTCGCTTTCTTGTCTCTCTCTCTCACACTCACTCATACAATCTCACTCACATACTCTTTCTGTCTGTCTCTCCATCTCTCTCTCCTATGTTTATGTGCACATGAAATTACACGTCAGTATATATTTAAATATTTCATTAAATGTATGAATTAAATTGGAAAGCGACTATTTAAATAAAAAATTTTCCCCCACAATGCTAATTTGGGCCAAACCCAGTAATTATCAGACTGCCCAGTCGGGTCTTGTGTGAAAATACATGACATTCTCAGCAAAACCTAAAATCATAAAATATAAGCCCAAAAAAAAGTACAAGTTGGTGGGAATGAATTACAGCTTTAATTCATCGGAGTCTCCAATGATTCATGAAATTGTCAAGCTCAAAGTGGAATTGATTACCCACCGTCCCTTGCAGTAGGTAAAAATACCCTTGACCATGGCAAACTAGCAACAAGCCTAGGCGGTGTACCTGCAGTGTGTCTCGGTGAGCATCAGTGTGAATCATTGATTGGGGATAGTAAATTATTAGCCGTGAGTTAGACGAAAGCCAGTCCAGGCTTTATGAGCCTGGTGCGCAACCTTATTTAAGTATTCAGTTTGCGCCCCCTTATTAGTACATGCACTCAACCATTCACTCACACCTCCTGCTCGGCGCACTCCCAGGTGAGATATAGTTTGTAAACAGATAATTAGGGTATTGTGCAGATAGCAATAGACCATGAATTAAAATAATAGTGTATGCTATCAGCTCAACTCTAGCATGCAAAAAGATGAGAGGTATATTTTAGCGTTTAGAGTTGAATCTTTTTTATGTTCAAACAGTCCAAACAAGCTATGATAGCTTAGGAACACAAGACATTCCGTCTGAAATCGTAATTAACTCCCAAACAGTCATGGACATTTTACGGAATCACTCGTTTTGTAATTGGGTGTATGAATTGTAATCTTGAAGAAATAAAAAATAGCATGTTTTACACTTCATTTTCATTTACAGGTAATTTACTGTGCAATGCAACATAGTGGTCCAGGTATACAGGGCTAATTATGCACTTTATGTAAGAAACATGCAGTAAAATTTACACAAAAATGATGTTTCCTATGTGGCATTTTCTGAAGGTCTTCTGTGTGCGGATGGATTGACATTTTCTTCAGCTCACATACTGCAATCAGTCACAACAATCACACACCCAATGATGTAAATATGAATTTGTAATGATCTAGATTTAGGTATGAGTTCTACTGATATGAGTTCTGATATTACTTAGTCATTTAGGCCTCGTTCACATGGACGTCTGAGCCAGGCGTTTTTCTGGCGTTCGTGACGCCAGGTGAGCCCCTATGGAACGCCGCTCGTTTTTCTGCTCATTGAAGCAAATCAAAGCGTCCACACGGCGTTCAGCACCGGCGTTCGGCCAGCTGCGCGTTCAGATGGCGGCAAATAAACGCTACATGCAATGTTTTCTTGGCGTCAAAATAATACACGAAACTACAGATTGGGCGTCAGACGCCAGTCGAACGCCTTGCTGACGTCGATCAAGCGTCGCTACCAAACGCCACAAAAATGCCTATGGCATTAAGAGTGCATTCATTTCGAACTTCCGTGTGGACGAGGCCTTACTCATGATAAAGATTACTGTGTAGTATTCTGCATAAACAGCATTAGAGACTGGTAACATCCAGTGATGCTCTACATTCATTTGGTTGGAAGCAGATGAATTGACCTTTTATTTAGTTTATATACCGCAGTGTAAAGTAAAATGGCTCCTTATGGCCATGCATGACCACACCACACCACACAGTGTGAACAATGTGATATTCTTCTCTGCATTTAACCCGTTCATCAAGTGAGGCAGTGACATAGTGGCTAGTGAGAAGTGTGGGAACGCTACCTTGCTAAAGGGAACCTCAGTGGTGCCAATAGCAGTCCTGGGATTCGATCCAATAACCTTGTTCACAGGGGCAACTCCCTCACCACAAGCCACCAGCTGCCCTATTATGTTGAAAAGAACTGCAACTGCAATATCTCATCAATCACTAAATTATGTGAATGTAAACATATAATTATCATCGGCAGAATCATCCAAATTTAGATTAAAGGTTCTCCTCTGACATTGCTTAGTCATTTATAATGGTAATGATGTCTAGGCAGAATACTGTATAGTTAACATTCGACACTGTTAACACTCATCGGCTCTCTACATTCATTTGGTTGAAAACTAAAATATTGCCAAACAGGCTCATTGACACCCTCCTTGTAGAGTTTCTGTATCATTTGCATGATTCCCGGAATTCTCTGCCAGATTTTAATGTGCCATCATAATGATTCCAGGTGGCGATCAGAGCATGTATGTGTGTAGTTAATTAGTTGATGTTTTGTTTCTGTTGCCTATAATTAAGTGCTGTCTTTTCTGTTGTATGTATTTTTGAACTGTGACTGTATAAAAGCAATGCTTAAATAAAGGTGGAGCAATAATGTGGTGTGTGAAAGAGAACAAAGGAACAACGATTAGCGAAATGTTGGCACTTATTTAAATTACTGTATACAGTTCTATCATTTATCCGTCCAAGGATAGTAGTTAGTGTTATTTACAGGATGAGAAACAGGATTTCCAGATGTTTACCTTTTAACATATTACCCAAAACCATCTTCTCAGTGTAGAAGTCACTCTTGGAAAGTAACAGTGCCTTTATTGCAAAGAACAATAAAGAAGAGCACTGTTTAACTGATTCTCATCCCTGGGTCCAGGACACATCCCTCTGACAGTTCTAAGGAGCCACAAAAACGTTCAGTGATTCCAATACGCTAAAGGAGGTGTGCGTGTGTGTCTCCGTGTGCAGGTGCACCTGTGTGTTCTCTCCTACCATGGAAAGTGTCTTCTCATCCACATCACCTTCAAAGCTTCAATAAAACACAAACTCTGCCTGGAAGAATTGATATTATTTATCAGCCTGACCTCTTAGTCCTCAGAATCTTTCTTATTAGGGTGGGAGGGGGCATGATATCAGTGGGTAGAAAAGAGGAACAAAGGCAGAGTGTCCAACAGTTTCTGGGCTGTTGCTTCAAGGCATGACTGAGACAAAGCAAGAGAACAAACAGTGGAGAAGGAAATAGATATGAAAGTCATTAATGAAGAGTGGGAGTAAAACCAGGTGGACTTTAGGGCTATTGAGATTCCCGTGGCAGGGGGCTTGTTGCCGCTCAACAATGAATGGGGAAAAAAGGAGCTTTGATATCATGCCTGTTGTGCTTTGAAGTGCCCACTGTCATTGCTCATTCGACTAGCTCCCCAAAAATAGTTAAAAAATGGACTGAACTAGAATGGAAAGGACTGACTGTACTTACAAAAAAAAATCTATAGGCCAGTTCTCATTGTTACAAGTCGCTTCCATGTTGCATGCTAATACAAAATTAGCAAAACAAGACCTGCTGGATTATCAGTCACACCAACTTAATACCTACACTGTTTGGACATTAGAAACACTTACTGCATGTTTAAATGTACTTTGTAAGTTAAGTAACTTCTGCTTATATAATGCTGCACAGAATATGACCCCTTGCCTTTTCCATCATCCTCCCATCCATGCTGGAACATCAACTGCTGATCAGATATCACAGTGCTAGACCATTCCCAGCACAGCAATAGCAACACACTGTGTGCTGCGGTGTGTTCACGTGTGACCGAATTGTTACTTTCACTTTTTTTTTAGCTGTGTGGCAGGGTTGGCCCATCTCACTGTCACTGATGAACTGATAGCAGTCGACCAATCAAACAAAACAAGCCACTATTAACAAGCCTCTAGTCAGAAACGAAGCTTCGATGAAAAGCTAGATTAGAAAAACAAACTGTGCATAGATTGAGCTACATTCTACTCCAACAAAGATCACTTACAGTCAGCATGGGTTCTAATAAAGTCTCCAGGAAATGTATATGGCTTTGTTCACACTTTTAGCAAAAAAAAAAAAAAAAGCTGGCAGCGTTCGGTTACAAATAGCAGCCGAGTGCGTCTTTTGTGGCTATAACAACAGCTAATAACCTGAATAACCAAGGATCTGTCCAATCTGTGCCCACACAGCCTCTTTGTGATGTATGTTATGATAGAGCTCCTTGTGCTCCGAAACAAGGACGAGTTTATCTACCGGCACCGTCTCCATTTTTTTCTTGTTGTTCTTGTTGTTATGGAAACGTCAGGTCTCACTACTCGCTTGTCATTGGTAAGCTGTCAAAGAGGCGCTTGACGTAGGGCGTTCTTTTCAGAAAAGTTGAACTTTATTCAACTTGAAAAGATGCTCTGAGCTGCAGAAAAAGACGCCGGCGGTGGCGTTTAAAAAAGCGCTCAGGACATTTTTTTTGAAAAAACAGTTTACTCCATAGGGTTATAATGTAAAACAGACGCTGGCAACAGACGCTGATGTCACTGCTGTGCTGAGAATGGTTCACCAAACAAAATACTATCTGGTTAAGAATGATGTAAAGTAAAGTGTAATGTGACCATTCTGTCATACGCGAACACACCACAACACACAGCGTGAGCAGCATGAAATTCTCCCCCAGTTTTTAACCCGTTTACCCAGTGAAGCACCCAGCAGTCAGAAACACAGCACCCTACACAGCAGATCTATTTCCATTCAACAAGGTGTTCGAGTGTGGCTGGTTTAATTTGACTTCCAAAGGTGAGGAGCCATTCACGTGTATCAACAATGTGGAAATAGTAGAACTCAGTTTATCATTTGGTTCTGAACACTGAAAGCATGACTGGGATTAAAACTAACCGCCTATCTGTTGCTATCTTTATGATTTAGTTAATTCACTCAGCTGGTCTTTGTATCCCTTGCTGATTTCAGAAATACCTTCTGGCATCAAAGTATCTTCTGACTGTTTTCTGAAACAGACGGAAGTCATGCTAAAGCCTTTAAACATGCAAATGAACACAGAAAACAGTTCATATGACAAATATATGCCATGTTTATTCAGATTACTGTGAATTTGGAAACATGCTTTTCAGACTATTGAGAAATTTCTACTTAATATAATTAAATTGAACTCTTGAATTACTGGAGCTGCTTATCTAGAAATGATGCATAAGGGGCAGCTGAGTGCTTCTGCATGTGTGCCATCGCTAGCTGCAAATGTGTGGTGTGGTTTGACATAATTATTCAAGGTGGTCAAATTTCGTAAAAATAAAAAAGATTCACATTGACCAGGTCTACTGTGTGAACAAATATTTATTATAGTTAGTTCCAGTACTTACTTATATGGTCAGGAGATTGATGCTAGGAGGACAATGCAATGAACTTTGGGCCAAAGGAAAGGGTGTGGGGTAGAAATTTCATCCCAGTTTAACCCCTGATATTGTAACAGATGGACTACAATGAGCCTGCAAACTGCACCTATCCAGTGTTTGTTTTCTATGTTACTGGAATGGGTGAATAAAGGTGCTTTTGTCTCTGTGACCTAGCCAAGTTATATCTATGTGATGCCTTCAGTTAAGCACATTAAGTGTCAACAAGGAGAGTGGAACACTGCCGACAAGAGCGTATAGCCATTCATACTCTGGTGAATGTCAGTTAGGGACAAATCACGCACTGCTCTGTCAGGCTAAAGGAGGCACAGCAGCCATGCTGCAGTATGTCAATTTGATTTAAGAGTCTCATTAGTATGATCAAATTATAAACATTACAATCTTTCATTTCTAACCAGAGATGGTGAAATTAACCATTTGAGTTCTGAAGGCTGCTTACCAAAAGTCATTTTTTACACAGATTATGCCCTCAACCAGTATTACAATGAAATTGAGGCAACTTGGTGACAATAAATGAAACCTTTATTAACGCAGTCTGTTCTACAGTTACGGCATTTATCAGACGCTTTTACCCAAAGCAACTTCCATTCCATAACTACAGTGGACTAACTTGGGGTTATAGGTCTTGCTCAGGAACCCAGCGGTGGTATGCCGAATGTGGGATTCGAACACATGACCTCTCGGTCCAGAGGCATGTATTCTACTCACTAGGCCACCACCCCCGGCTAAAGCACAAATAAAGCAGGTAGACAAACATCAGTATATTTACAGTTCAATGTTTCAGTGAAAGTGTGATTGAGCAATTGAATGAGTGAAACAGCATGTGCTGTGAATGCATGCTTGTGTATTTGTGCACATGTGTGTCCCCATGAATGGGAGAGAGAGGTTTTCCTCTCACAGGTGTTCCATCAGAGTGAAAAAGGAACGCATGGAATATGACCCTTTGTTCTACAGTATAGTTTATCTTAACTTTGGGTTTAAAACATGCTAATTTAGCTTTATGAGACACTGATAGTGCTTAGCTTTATAAACGTTCAGTCTGTTGTCCTCACAAAGTTTCTGGGGAAGTTTTGAGTGAAGATGCATTTCATTCTGTTGTTTCTGTAGGTTTGTCTTGTCCCACTGAGGTTCAGGATGAAGACTACATTCCATCTTTGATAGAGTGCTTGCATTGTGCGTTTCTTTTGATGTTTCCACCTGTTGGAAGGGAAGCATAACACAAAAAAAATGACAGAATGTCTTTAAGTGACAAAGCCCTTGTCAGACCAGCATCACTCAGGAACTGAAACTTTGTTAGCTTATGTAGTTCATAGGCCAGTTTGAGCTACTTTTGGAAATGCACACTATGAGTGGAGGACAAACTGGCTTTCAATCTGAATTTGATTGTAAGTCACTGGAACACAATGCAGTGTCACCTGCAAAAATCGAACAGGGGAAAATAAAATCACATTCTTGCCCTCCAGAACTCCTGTATAAATCACTAGAACTTTACACTAAGCTTGCCTAAGCTGAGAGAAGGGGTCTGGATGGGCTATAACACTTCAGAAGATAGATTGCTACCTTCTAGTGGGATTTGCCTGTTTGACAAATCAAGAGGGCAACCAGTCAATAACCCAAGAGTCACAATTGTCTTTATCACAGACTTTCATTAGGTCAAACTGTCTGAATGCATTTGGCTATGCTGTATTGTATCATCAGCATATAAGTAGACAAAAATATGCTGATGAGTTATGTGTCATAAGGACTGTTAGAGAAGGAACAGGAAGGGCCCTAAGACGAAGCCTTGTGGGACACCATACTGACCTGGTATTCAGAGAACTCCATTTACACTGGAAGCAATCTGTCAAACACGATCTAAACAAGACAGGGATTAGTCTGTCTATCTCAACTGTGTTTTCAAGTGTCAGACTAAATAAGTTTGTACCTCTTTGATTTTTTTTTTTAATCTAGACTATAATGGTTTATGCTTCTTGTGCTTATTAAAAAATGAACAGAGCTATTAGGCAAATCTTTTCGCATGAAATCACATACATGAGACAAGTCAAAATGTAGAGGAAAATAAATGGAACATAAAGGATGCAGAATTTAAATCTTGTTCACAATTTAGTCCGTGGACAATCAAATAAAATGAGCTTTAAAGAACCACAAGATACCCACATGCACATGGACACACACATACATGCACTCATATCCAGATGGACGGACTGTGATCAATCTGCTGCACACAGCAGTCAGCTGTCCTCCTCCATTGTTAAGAGATTGGTGAGCAGGCGGGCTTTAGGTTTGTAAATACCGCAAGAGCAGAAAAAGCTCAGCTGGCACAAAGAGCAGGAGCAGCTCAAGTCTAAAGATTATTAAAGGTCTGTGCTTCTGAGATATATAAGGAATGTTCCTGAGCTTTGCTTTATCATATGCAGCAACACATGGGCTGCAGGGCTGTGCTGCTCTGTGGGAGTCTATATCTTTCCTTGACACACTTTTATTTATGCAGTTCTCTATTTTATCAGACAAACAAAACAAAAGCCCCTTTTTCTGCTCCTGCTGCTAGTGGGATGTTAACTAATGTAACATTAGACCATGTCTGAAAACTGAACATCTTATGTAAGCGATCAGTGATGTTATGTACAGTGTAGTAAATGTCACTGTGAGGTAACACTTTGCTAATGGAATGCTAAGGTACCAGATGAACACCACCCAAAGGAAAAAAAAAAAGTAATGCATGGAACAATGTTGAATCTGCTTTAAAAACTTTAATATGAGTGACTGGTACAGCTTTTATTAGTCTTTGAAAATTACTAATCTAATAAAATGTTATTTTTAGTGGAAATACTTCATTTTAAACTTCATTCCAAGTATATAAGTAGTAATATAGTAATATAAAAGTAATGATACTCAAATTACCTAAACACTTGAAACTCTTCTGTACTTTCTTGGGGGGACTTGCTAGCTATGAGAGAACTGTGAAGTATCTAGTGCCTGTTTTAATTTTAGTTTTAGTCTAGTCTTTGCGTCAAGCTGTCATTTTAGTCTTTATTAGTCTTAGTCACGTCTATGCTCTTTTTAGTGTAGTCAAGTTTCAGTCGACTAAAAGTCTGAGCATTTTAGTCCAATTTTAGTCAGAATTATCCATGGCTATTTTCATCTAGTTTTAGTCAATGAAAGCTGTATTTTAGTCTCGTTTTTAGTGATGCAATTCTATTTAACCCAGTCAATATAGTATAAGTACCTAGTATGATAGATCAAATGTAAATGTTCTTTTAGTAAAACCTACTTCACAACTCAAACAAGGTTATCTTATTATTATATTATTTAGGATCAGCTTTTTTGCATGAATAAGGGGAAGGCTTCTTATCAAAATGCCGTGTGTGTGTGTGAGAGAGAGAGAGTTCGTATGTGTGTCATTACTCTCTCCCTGGCACTGCGTCCCAATACTTTTGCGCACTCTATATAGATTTAATTCACAGTGCCTCTCAATGGACGTATTGGCACGTAATGCCGTTCAACTCTAAGGTCGAGCGTCCCAATACTTTTGTCTCCCCTCCCTATCAGACAGGAAACAACGTCTCGTTTTAGTCAACGAACATCAAGACATTTAACTATAGTTTTTATTTTGTAAACCACATTTAGTCTCGTTCTTATTCGTCAACAATATCACATGATATATTGCGTTTCATTATCGTCACATGACCAGCATTTACGTTGCGTCTCGTCTCGTTTTAGTCATGTGATAAATGTTCGTTACCGACGATATTTAGTCAAATTTTCATTGACGAAAGCAACACTAGAAGTATCACTCTCTTTTCTAATTAAAACCAGTTTTACATGCAGAGTAGCACACTTTAAACCGTGTCCTTGAATCAATTTTCAGTTAATAAAGAGAGTGAATATACTTTTATACACACCATGTTCTGAACGCTTTACTCTGATTGTATAGAAGCTGTGAAATAAGATCTGAACCTCACATTTTATAATTAAAATCAGTCATGCAACTTGATTCTCACACTTAACTTTGTCTATAACATACTGTAAAATACTGTGGCGTTGGGCCTTCAGCCTCGCTGCAGTGGGCAGCTGCTGCTCCTCGCCCTGACTGTGATACTGACTGCTCCCACCTGCCGCCGGAGAGAAGATGACAGCCACGTGTCACTTCAGCACCACTGTTTTGAACACACTACCAGCTCGTGGTGAGGGCCGAACCCATCTGCTAGCTAGTGACAATTATTCCTTCTACCATCCACAAGCCAATGGCAGCATGTAAAAGGGGCCCACGGAAGCACTATGGACAATTTTCCTGATGCTTCTAAAACCGCTTTGCCAAAAGTCTTGCATGCCCCAACACTCAACCCCCCCCACCACCACCACCACCAACTGCGAAGATCTAAGAGCAGCATGCATTACCTCACTCCCAACCCTCACGGTTTTCCTTCACCTTTGTTGTGTAAATAAATTGCAGTCTGTTTGTCTTCGCGTAATCGGCGCTACAGCACTCTTCAAAAATAAAACAAAAACAAAAAAGCAAAAATACCCGCACCAATATAACCCAATTGTTGCTGCAGAGTTTGTCACCCATCCTTTATACTTGGAAACGGGCTGCTGTTGGACCACCACTGACCAGATATTTGGCTTGTGGACAATTCTTAGCACAGCAGTGACACTGACATGAAATAGTGGTATACCAGCGTGTGTGTGAGGTGCTGGTACGAGTGTGTCAAACACAGCAGCATTGCCAGGGCTTTTGCACACTTTGTACACTTATTGGAAACCTGGTTTGGTATTACACCATGGACTATTCTCAGCTCTGCTGTGACATTTATTAAAAACCTCAGCAACACCACTGTACCTGATACACTCATACTGGCTCAATACACACTAACATGCCACTGCCATGTTGGTGTCGCTTATGCCGAGAGTAGGCTACCGGCTCAAATAATATCTGGCCAAAATCTGTGCAAAATTCTTGAGGCACTCCTTTTTTCATATTTTGCTTATAAAGGAGCAGAGCCAGACAGTTTTTCATGTAGTTCTGAGGAATATTTCTCTAGGCCTTCCTTTTTTTTTTTAAGGAATGAATTCCTTGATTTCCAGTTCTGGAGGACTCTACTTTCTTATCGACAGCTAAGGGTTTTAAATTTAGATACCGGCAAGGAGACAGAGTGGTGCTGATGTTGGGATTCTACAACTCAGGATGGTGGAAAGTGTCTCTGTGACCCTGGTCCAGAGGGAGTGGACGGGCTGGCATAGCCAGATGGTGTGAAGTGCTCCCTAAAGTACATTGTGAGCAAACCTCAGTGGCGACCAGTCTCATTTGGAACATCTAGCTTTGAGTGATGTACTTTCTAGGAATAACTTTATATTATTAGCTGCAGGTCTGAGTTAGTGGTGAAAGTGTTTTTACATACTTGTTCCCATAAATCAGGGTTGGGAGGGAGCTCGAAATCATTTACCCACTCAGTTGTTGGGAGTGTTATTGTGCTATAGAATTTGAAGATCAGTTTTTTATAATGATTGATTTGGATTATCCCTTCAGTTAATGGAGATGGCTGTAACGTATTATTACTTAAGCTTGGATTAAGTACTGACTGTCAGAGTTGTAGAGATAGTACTGAGTTTACAATTTTTAGATTTTTTAATTAATTGTGGGAGAAAGGGAGAGTCTGCGACGGTGATATTTTTGCATTGATGTTGTTCCAGTTCAAGCCAGGGGTAATTATAGTTCTGTTTATGGATCAGTTTAACCAGATACTGTAATCGATTTTCAAGAAAGTATTGATGAAAATTTGGTGCCTCAAGGCCACCATGCGATTTCCTGTTTTGTAAAGTTTTGAGCGAGATTCTAGGTTTCTTATTTTTCCAATAGAATTGTGTCATTAATGAATGAAGCGTCCTAACCCAGTTATCTGTAGGTGTAGACGGCCGCAAGTCTTCCAATGAGTGTAAGTGGGAGTTTAGTCCAGTATTTATAGTCGTCTTCAACTTTGTGATTAAGGTTAGAATGCTCTGACAGCCTGAGGGAAACATGAACACCTAGATACTTAATATTGCCTCTGTGGAGAGGGAGGGGGGGATTCTGAGTGGCAGAGTCCCAGACATTGTTTAGGTAAAATAGTTAATTTATTCCAAATTATGGTGTAGTGGAAGATTGTTGAGAATTTATTAATAATGTTAAAGGTTGTTTTAAGTGATGGATATGGATTTTGTAAATGAAGTAGTAAATATTAACATAACGACTTATTTTGTGTTGTGTGTCCATGACCTGTATTCCTTAAATTTTACTATTTTGTCTTGTTGCTGCTGCTTCGAGGGGGTTGATGAAAACGGCAAAGAGAGAAGGCGTGAGTGGACATCCTTGTCTGGTCCCCTGGTGAGGTGTAAAGCTGGCCGAAGTGATTCTGTTAGTGGTCATATGAGCCCTAGGTGATGTGTACAGTATCTTAATGCAGTGAAGAGTATTGAATAAAAAGGACCCGTTGACTTTGTCAAAAGCCTTTTCTGCGTCTGGTGATGCGGTGATTGTTTTTTGTTGGGTTTGCTGATTAGATTTGATTCGGTTAAATGGTCTGAGAACATTATCTGTGGCGTGTCTGTTTTAAGTCTGGGAGTGACCGTTTCTATTCTGGCTGCTAAAGCTTTGGTGATCATTTTCAGGTCCGTATCGATTAATGAAAGAGGCCAGTAGCATGAAGGTTGGGTGGGATCTTTATTGGGTTTCAGTAACAGTGTCATAATAGCCGTATCCATATGTGTAGGTATGGTAGAAGTATCTTTAATCTCTGTAATTACTCTGTTGAATAGTGGTGATAGTGTATCCCAAAAATGTCAGTAGAATTCGGCTGGTAGTCCGTCTGGTCCAGGAGATTTGTTCTTTGGTATTTTGTTTAGAGCAGTAGCGAGTTCGCTGAGGGTGAGGGGTATTCTTTTGCTTCTCTAGGCTTCCTGAAGGACTTCCAAAGGTCCTCGTTTTCCATCATGTCCCTGTACCTAAACGATTTCAAAGGGATGCTTTTTGTGTATTAAGCTAAACAGAGACCTACATATACATCATTCAAGCATAACAAAGCCTATAAAACACAATGAACCGATGAACCAGTGCTTTAACCAGGTGCAGATAATTACAGAACAAAGCAGTCACTGATATCGGTGAACACTGAGTAGTTGGAACACCTTTATCTAAACATGTTTAGATGTTTTAGGCCCTTTGAAGCCTGTTTCAGTAAAACATTTGTTCCCATTACTGCCAAAGATAAATCAGTCTGACTTAGGCATCTTACAATAATTATAATTACTGTTAAATATTATAAATAACATATCAAATCTAAAGCTTGCAATCTGAAACCCCTCTACATTCTATAAATCTACAAACATCTATAAAAATACTGGAATAGAATCAACAAAAATAGCATCACTTTCCAATTACTTAGAGACAGTGCTGTACGTGCAAATGAAACTTCTGAAGTGCAGGAGAGTGCATAAAACTGAGCGAGTGTATAAAAATGAGGAGAGGTTTCCGTGGAGCATTACATCAGAAAGGAGACTATAGTACATTTCTGCTGTGGACCCTTTGATTTTCCTGTCTGAAGCTTGTTTACTACAGTAGCTGATGGAGTAGAAAACCAAACAAATAAATCAGAAAGCTGCATTTGGTACAGGAGATAAAGGAGAGAGAGCCTCAGGGAGTTCATCCTGTTTACCTGCTCCTGCTATTATTTAAAGCCTGGAGTCACAGTAACACCCCTCCCCACAAACACACATGCACCATACCTAATGCAAGCAGAAGGAAAAAAACCTGATATTGAATATTAATGTTGAAATAGAATATGATTTAAGGAAGCATTCTATTAGGCTTGGTCGTGGCTTGGTGTTGCTGACATTTCATCAAAAAATATCGTCTTTACAAACTGATTGGAAAAAGATTACTTCAGTCATTTTAAAATGGGTGGAATTCTAGCCTAGGGAAAGGAAGGTAATAAGTAACAAAAAAAAGAGGCACTCCTGTTGTATGGGCTATATTAAACGAAGATATAGCCAAGCACAAGGATGCACAGATGAAGCTCACAGCCTGCTCCAGGGAGCAATGATGCTCTTGTCACAGTCGTTACCCTGTTTTTTTATTTATTTATTTTTATTTAATGCTCGCGACTTACTGGTGTTAAGAGCACGTTTGAGTAAGACATGCGTAAAAAATGAAGGAATGTCGTACTGAATATATTTAAATCATTGGCTAACACATTCAGTGTTCAACAACACACATCATAAACAAACTTCATTGCTAAGTGTTTAAAAAATATTTACACTGTGTATGAATAAACAAATATACACAAATCTTTTATCAAAAACATGTATCTGTTTAAAAAAACTCATTTTGGAGAATTGCTTTTGCCATGGAAATATTACAGAGCACCCAAAACAACTTCCATGTCCAGTGGAACGGAGAAGCATGAAAAAAAACCCCAGTGTAACATGGATTAGGATTGGTTTTGGTACATGAAATACAAATGTGTAGTATGATTATTTGTATGATTATTTGTTTTTCTTCCCAGTCTGCTTGCATCCGAATGGCAAGATAAAATTTTCTACATTTACGGCATTTATCAGACGCTTTTATCCAAAGCGACTTCCATTCCTTAACTACAGGGGACAGTCTCCCTGGAGCAACTTGGGGTTAAGGGTCTTGCTCAGGGACCCAGTGGTGGTGCTGAAGGTAGGATTTGAACCCATGACCTCTTGGTCCAGAGGCAAGTATCCTACACACTGAGCTACTGCCACCTTATATTTTTAGTTGGTTATATTTCTGCAGAAACATATTTGTGTCAAACATGGTCATATGACTGCAGTCAAAAACATTTTGCATAATTTAAAAATTAAAAAAAAAAATAAAAAATTCTACATCCGCCCACCTATCAACCCATCCACTTATCCACCCTTTCACCTATGTCCCAATCTCCCAGTCCACCTATCCGCCTATGACCCCAAATGTCTACACCCACAAAATGCCAATACTCTTCTTACCAATCACCCACCCATCTGCCTACAATCCCTGCCACCCATTCAACACCCCTCCCGAACATCCATACATCTCTCACCTATCCGCCAACTTCCTACTCACCCTGCCGCCAGTGCTGCCAAGGCCTCCATTTTTTTTTTTACCCTATTTAAATATTTTTTTATCCCTGAACTTATGATTAACTGCGATCCTCACTGGCAATCCATGCACACAGTAATTCTGTACTTCCACTTTACTAAATAAAAGCAACAATGCTCGTGCGCTAGCATACATTTTTACAATATTATGCAATTTTGCGAGGTCTTGATTTTTGCCCATGTGAGGTCAGAGCAATCCATTGCCCATATAATGAAATTAAACCTCCAGAAAGGTACTGGACTTTGAACTTTGCAGGAACTTCAGATGCCATTCTGCTGAGAAAAAGTACCACGGCAAAGGTCTTTCAGCAATGAGCATTGCGAAATGTATTTGAGCTATGCATAAGGAAGGGGCTCGTAGACTGATGGCAGTGCAGCATGGTTCGCTTGACATTTACACATGTATACAATATTGATTTCCAGTTCAATATTACTGCTCTCAGCCACTTTCTAATGTAAGTGTTCACCTGTCAAATCAATAGTTATTTTAGAGGGAGAAACACAGTACAGAAAGACATTTATCTAACTTTGGCGAATGAACGTACCAACAATACATTTTAATGCCCCAAGACTTGGGGGAACTGCTGCACTTATCTATCGAAGTAAATTACTATCAAATGCCATTTTTAAGATCTTTGGAGCAATTATTAAACTGTAGTTAAAACTGTCACAGCCAGTCCAGGCAAGTACAGATATCAATATTGTATCACCATGGTGCCTTTTCCGCATCAAGGAACATATTGAGTCAGACAGGCAGACTGAAAACTGAACACCTAAATAACTCAACAAATAGACAGCAAGTACCTGACACACATTTGAACGATAGCTGTTGATATGCAGATATGCTAAATAGTATATTTGTTTCAAAATCCCATATATTTATTGCAAAATGCGTTTGAAATGTTTCTTGGCTTGATCAAAGAGAGTCCCTTCTGTTGAAAGATGCTTTTTTTAAACTGTAGTATGACTCTTACTCCTTAATATGGGTTCCTCCCTTGGTTCCATTTCTTTTTAGGAACATAGTATTTCTTCCTTCTTTTGTATAATGCAAGCGTACATGGCAACAACTATTCTGTTGGCATCATATTAGCACCTAATATCATAATAAAGAAGTCTAAGCCTTGGTCAAGGATGATGTAATTATAATAGGCTTTAGTTTATAGTAGGTTTCTCCACCATTGCATAGCAGTACCACCAATCAAAACAGCCTTTCATACTCAACCTCCAAGCCATGGCTGTTGACACCTTCTTTCATAAATACAGCTTTCATAAAAATTATCGTTTTCATTTGGTGGTAAACTTTTACTTTCATCGAGGTTAAACTCTTGTAAAACTAGCCACTACTAAACCATGAAAGAAATCATTTAACCCTCAGTGGGCACCAGTTTCTGACCTCTGTTAATGGGCTTTCCATCAGAGCTCTTTTAATGTCAAATATAAATACTGTGCACGTGATGGAGATGGGGTGAAGATCTGTTGGGTTGTAGTTGTGTGTGCTGTGACTTTACTATTGCTGTTTTTTTTACATTTTGTTTTTTTGCCAAAGAATTTGAAATGCATTTGAACATTAGTAATATTACAAATAGTAGTACAAGCCACTTCAAATCAAAATGTCCGCTTTCTTTGGAGGACTTGTTGTTGAACCAAGCTCACACCGCGAGTGGAATGTACCCCAAAGGGGATTAGTAGTATCAGACCTAAGGGTTAATTGTAGTAGTTGCTAGAAATATCTAATAAATAATACGAGCTACTAATTTGTTGCCATTATGTAGAAGAGGCATTATCAGCATGATAGAACTGAATAAAATGTGAATAAAATGGTATAAACCACTGTTTTATATTGGGAAACCTGGACTGTTCTTACGGTTTACTTTGGCTGGCTTAATTGTAACACTGTGTTGAACTTACCTGTGTACTTTAGCTTTGCTAGTTTTTGGTGTTAGTCGTTCACATGGTTCAGAATGATGCTATATTGCAGGTACCAAGAGAGTAATTCATATAATAAAGGTGCGAAAACGGAGTGATACAAACAGCTCTGTAATTGAGAAATCAACACCAACCAGTCTTGCATCTTGAGATATTTGTCTGGCTGCTGTGAAAATTTACAAGAATGATTACAAGAATGTGGCAAAGGATCTTCTGTTTGTCTTAAGAGCATCGAAATCTGTTATATTGGGTTGTGCTTTGCGCTGCCCTACGTCTGACTGACTTTAGAGGGGAACTTCAGAAATGAATGAGAAACCAAAGTGAATGCAATGACTTATTCTGCTCCTATTCTTCCATTTTCCTATGCACTGGTATTTGAAATATATACTATATTCACATATTCAGTCCTATCTCCTTAGTGTCAGAAAAAAAGCATGAGCTATATCAAAGTGGATACTCATAAGCCCTCAGAGAAGAAGCTCAAGAGCATTATTCATATTCCATTGCCTCTGGACACAATACAGCATTTCAGATCTAAATCCAAAAGTGGTGATGAGAAAAGGGAATGGCTTCACACTTGATTGATCAAGAGTAATCTTGTTTTGCAGAAGTTGTAATGTGTTTTCTTTTTATTGCATGTGCTGAAGAAAGATTGAATGGCCTTTAAAAAGAGACACTTTTTATAGTCTTGAATGAAGAAGAAGACCTGCCTGCCAAATACAGTAGTTCAAGATCATCCTTTTTATTTTTTTACTTTCATAAATTCAATTCAACCAATGGCCAAGTGATTTCATCAGGTGTTTACTTCTGCCTCTTAGCCTCCTGGCCTCGTCTCTGCGCTGCTATGCCTTGTTTGTTACCAAGGGCATATTTATTTAAAGCCAAGATTCTTCATAAGTTAAGGTGTATTCTTGGAAGAAGAAAAGGGAAGATGTGAGAGAGAGCCCTATTTCAAAGTCTCCTCAGACCTCAAACTGCTCACTGAGAGAAAAAAGATGGTGGTGCAGGTCATTTAACCCTTAGAAGGTCTTTGTGTCTTTGGGACCCATTTTCAGTTTTTAGGTTAAAAAAATATACAACGAATTATTTTTTCAAACTGAGATTCATTGGCCTTGGCTCATTTTCTGTGAATCAGAAAACATTCACACTTCCTCCTCTGGGCCTGTGTGTGTGTCTGTGTGTGTGTGAGAGAGAGTGAGTGCAAGAAGTACATTTGCAATACACACACAGTGAATCTCTGCCCCTCATGTGTGGTATAGTCTGGCGTGAAAATAGCCGTGTTCAATGGGACTAATGTGTTGTTCAGACAGATGTTGTGTAGGTTACATTTCTAATGAAATTCAAATAGATAATGCACTATACTTTTGTAAAAACTTGCTTCATTTGTGCATTTGTTTATTAGTTTCCAGTTATGCCTGTTTTATGGTGCATTTCCTTATTTTGTTATTTTTTAATAAAAACAAGTGGCATTTCTATTCTTAAATGTGATTTAACAAAAGGGTAATGAGAACAAATTTAACATGTTTTGTATATATTACTTGCAAATGGGATGAAGTAAACATCAGCTGAGAATTTTAACAAAAAAGGTTTGAATATGTTGAATTAAAAGCCCCAAAATGCAATGGGTCCACCAGACCCAGCAGGACTCTCTGTGTAACCAATAAAACGAAGACCCTAGCCAGGTTAGGGAAACATCCGCAAGAAATTCAGTGTACACATATTGTCCACTTACTGTGTGGCTAACAAACACCAGAAGTCATTAGACATTCAAATATCTCAAATATTTTCCTTACAAATTCATCACTCTAAGGACTACAAAATACAGTAAACCCTCGCTTTTGGTGGGGGTTACATTCCAAGAGCTGCTGTTGTGTTTTGGTAAAAATGCCTATTTTTTATAGTGTAAACCCTAAATATCCCAGAACACATTCATTTGATTTTAAACTCAGTTTAATGCATTACCATTAAAGAAAATGTAAAGGTAAATAAATCCTCAGAATCAGAAAACTGTTGCTTAAAAAAACGGTAGCATTAGCGGTTAGCATTAGCTTAAGTTAGTTAGCTTAGTTAGTTTAAAACACTAAAATATGAGGACACATAGCAGCCATGCTACTTGCTGCAGCAGGCTTCTTCTTTTTCTTTTTATGGCGGTTGACAACTTTTCAGTGTATTACCGCCACCGCTGGACTAGTGGCTGCGTTAGACTGAATCAGCGAGTGATCCGCGTAAAACTAAGGGATTACTGTATCATCATTAAGATGGAGAAGGGATGAAGACGTGTTCACCCCATGTGTGCTGGGTTGTAGTTGTGTGTGTTATGACTCTACTATTACTTTAGTTTTTACATTAGCAGTGGGACACTACACATTTTGGGCTTTTTTTTTTTTTGAAAGAATTTTTAAAGTATTAGTAACATTAGTAATATCTTTGTACAAGCCACTTCTTCATCTCCACTTCAAATCAAAAGGTCTGCTTTCTTTGGAAAACCTATTGTTCAACCAAGCTCACACCATGAGTGGAACATCCCCAAAGGGGATTAGTAGTATCAGACCTAAGGGTTAGTAGTAGTAGCTGCTAGAAACATCTAATAAATACGAAAAGTTCTACTAATTAAATGTAATTATATTGTTTAAACCCAATGAGCTACACTACATTTGTTGCTAATTTGTTTGTGGCCATAAAGTAGAAGAGCCATTATCAGCGTGATAGAATAGATTTAGCCCAAATTGTGTTCACCCCATGTGTGTTGGGTTGTAGTTGTGTTGTGACTTTACTATTGCTTTCATTTTTACATTCGGGGGTGACATTACACATTTCACTGGACACTCAAATATCTCAAAATATCATCCTTACCTAACATCGAAACATTTATTTCAGTCAATCAGAGACTTCTGAAGAAGTGGCAGGCAGTAGGTAAAGCTACTTTGTGAAGATACTAGTCATGTCCTTTTCTTAGTAGGCCATGTAATGATTTCTTGGCTTGTTGATTTCTTATGGTCATTTCTCTCATGAACAGAACAGATAGGAAAGGTGAGGATAGCATTGATCTGATCAGAGCATACATGGAGTTAAAGATGTTAAAGGTACACCCCAATATTAGTTCCACTGAAACTGGCATTAACCGAATGCTGTGAATACCATGCCAGTGGGCAGCACTGTGCTGTGTAGTGGAGTTTATATAAGAATGCTTCTAACATCGGAGTGTTTAACAATTCAATTGCCTTCATTCCCCATGTCTATATTTTGCTCAATTAGGGGACTGTCCTAGGCTGCAAGCTTCAACACTTGAAAGCTGTTTCTGTGCACGGACATATTTTTATACATCATCTCAAAATGATGGTAATTAAATGAGCATGAAGCTTCTAAATGAAAGCAGCAAAAACACTCCATCAAAGGAGTCCTCTGACTTAACACACTTGAAAAGACGTATTTAGCGGAAATAAACATAAAATGGCTTTTTCTGGGGCAATTGCCTACCTCATTTTCATCCTCCCCTAGCACCTTTTAATGTTCATCACCCGAATGCTCGGGTGTTTTTCTTCTGAATTCTGTGCACTAAAACATCTAAACGCTTTGAAGAATTTAACAGAGTGAGCTGGGTTTGCGGTTCCAGCATACAATCTTAACATTTCATAGCCCACCCCCCACCACCACCGCATACACTACCCACTCGTACACACACTCGCACTTCATTCGTTGGCATTCCATGAAGGCGCAAGTCACAATCATTATGCGAACACACAAGGAACTTCAAAGTTAAGCAAGTAAACAAAGGCCTCTGCTTGCGTTTCCCATTAACATCTATTTAAAATGGAAATGTGGCTCCAGTGGCTGGGATGCGGCATAGGGCTTCCAGTGCATTAATGCACATTTTGGAACAGAAATTACCATAAAGCACTTCTGCTTCACAGGCAGCAGTGACAGATCGAAGAGCATGAGCCAAAAGATGCTTCATCTCGAGGTCTCCACAGAACTGAGTGGAAGAAATGGGAGTGGGTTTCAAATGCAAACATGTAAACATTGCATTCTTCACCAACCAAATATGCCCAGTTTTAGCCCCCCGTTGTTTCTGGTCAATGACTATAAAGGGGCCTTGTGTTTGGCCGCCTGTGCTCCATGGAGTGTGCAAGAAGTGGATTTTCTTCTTTGTCAAACTCTCCTCAAATCTCCACTGAATCAACAGAAAAAGCTTGAGCTAATTCTGCTAAATACACAGCTTTGGAAGAACGAGATGAAACCTGTCTGAGGGGTGTGGGGTGGGGGAGTGTGGCTACATGCCTGTGTGTGTTTATGGAGAGAGAGGCAGAATGAGAAAGAGGGAAAGAGAGAGAAACAGAAAGGATGGGAATGAGATCTTGCCAGACAAGCTGAGCTCTTACTGTGTTGCAGAGAGGGAGAGAGGTTCCCCACATCCAAAAAGTGTCCACGCCAAGTGGCCGTCGGTGGGGCCAGCAAAGCCTGAAGACCGGATTGGCCATGCCTGATCAAATGCGTCACTAATACCCCCAGACAGTCCCGGCCTGCACTGTTTGATGTGTGCCCATGTTTGTACAATTCAGGCACTTCAGAGGGCAATGCTCCATTGCTGGACCAGGCAACTAAGCAGCAAATGTAAACATGGACCCCAAAAAAAAAATCACTCATGTCATGGGACTGAATAAAAGGAACATCCATCACTCTATAAAATAGATAACAAAGCTTTTTGAAGCTGATCTTTTTCCACTTTCACTAGCCAGTATTTAGTGGCGGATCAGGTTGCCAAGGTCTGTCTGCTCGGGTGTGTGTGTCTTCAGATGCTGCTTTTTTTCTGCATTTACCACCCAAAGTGAGATGCCTCCCACTTCAAATGCACTAAACCACCCAGAAGGGGAAAATGGACCCAGGCTTCAAAGGCAACAGTCAGGGTTTTTGTGTGTGTGGGTGTGTGTCTGTGTGTGTCTGTGTGTGTCTGTGTGTGTCTGTGTGTGTCTGTGTGTGTCTGTGTGTGTCTGTGTGT
>JBBJLR010000040.1:14983288-15000958 GCA_037577145.1 Brachypetersius gabonensis | reverse complement strand
ACACACACACACACACATATATATATATATATATATATATATATATATATATACTTTTATTTTGAAATTTTTGAACCATTACACTAGCAGGGACTTTAATCACACTGAATTTAGATATATGGACTTTGGAGTTGGTCCTCCTATAATGGTTCTGGTTTTATATTCAATTTGATTACATTAATGTTAAAGTTGAGATTTACAGAAATGTAACTGTAACTGTTAAAATGAACACTGCTGTTAAAGATCCTTATCTGTTAGTAAACCAAATGTTATTGCACAATATTTATCGTCTAGAAAGCTTAACAAAATTGAATATTTGCTTGTGGACTGCCCTCTTCAATACACATTGCAGATTTTTAATTGGGTTTAGAAATGGAGACTGTGATGGCCAATTTCTGATTTTGTATTCCATATCCATGAATTCTGATGTGAGTTTGGGGTCATTATCTTACTGAAAGGTCCACCCACAACCACGGTTTAGCCTTCAGGCAGAGGCTACAGTGTCCTAGTGTTTAATAGAATTCCATATGCCATTGATTTTCACAAGAGATTTTCAACCCCTCAAAGAGATTTTCAAACAGAATCTCTCTTGTTTGGTTTGACACATTTTTTGCCATGGTGTGAATGCTGCTTCACATGACACCTGGGAGCAGCTCAGCTTGTTGCTCGCGCTGCATCGCTCCTGGCTTCATAACTATGTGCTAATGACAAAGAGGTGGGATTAAAGTGTGTTTTATGCAATGTCACGATGTATATGTGCTACTGCGTGCAAGACTGAGAATCTCACTCCAGCCAACAGAGCTCTCACTCTGTTCACTTTTCTGACAGTCCTGATTTAGCCCCTTTCACACACGGCCAAGCTGTTCAACTAGTACCACCAGGCTGAGGCTGGTGCTGGTTGATGTCCTGGGTTTTCAGTATGAAAGCGGCTCATATTCTGGGCACTACAACAAAATGTTCGACTTCAGAAACAGTTCACTATACATTAAGGAACTGTAGGGCATTCTATCCGACATTCCAATCATTTAATTGACTTCTCTATGGCTTATGATGTTCTGGTATTGTTTGGCAGGTATTGGTTAGGGATTATTTGACAGATGTTGTATAGGTGCACCGAATGTGCAGTATCTAGGTTGAAAAGTTGATGTGGATTTAAGCTGTTTACAGGTTTAAGAAACAGTCGTGGACTACCTTAGCACTGATGTACATCGCTCTGGATAAGCGCATCAGCCAAATGCAGTAAATGTAATTTATATAGTAAACAGGGTGAATTTTCTTGATTAAAGCTTAGTCAAACGGTCTGAAGATGGAGGCTTGATTATGATCTGTTTAGGAGATGGTCTTTCTAAAAGATCGACCTTTATTTTTAAAGGCTGCATTCTTTGCACTGTCTTTGTGTGTTGAGTGCTGTTGATTTCTACAGTGAACAAAGATGAGTGAAGAATCCGACCGTATAAACTGAACTTCAAGCCAATGAGCAAACAGGGTAAAGTTCGCAATGAGTAAAAAATGAAAGCCCAGACATTTGGCCCCACCGAGAACAACTTGGTGCACGTGTCAAAGACTGCGGTGTATGAATTGCCAGGTGTTTAAGGAGATACCATAAGAAAAAAGGAGTGTTAACCTTTGAAAACATGCCCTTGATTTTTCCTTTTCTTTGGTCTCACTGGAGGGCTTCTGAATACCCAAATAGTCTCTCAATTCATGACTCTCTCAATTCCTCCCCTGAATAACATGAATGATATCACGGACAAAGTTTCTAGGGTAGCTGGGTAGATATAAATAAGGACATTAGGTCGTAGAATAATTTGCAGATAGTTCGCTGGAGGGGATGAATGGAATGGTGTCACTCAGAGAGAACAAAAGGAAATTAATTAAATTTGTCACAGTGACAATTCAGTGACTTTGATTAGACGACTCCCTGGCAACACAACAGGGACTCATTTGAATTCTTTGAATGTAAACCCTGAGCACAGATAAAGCTTGTCAACACTCTTAGCAAATATTATTTCTGCCTTTGGCAAGGATCCTGCTGAGATGAGGATTACGAAAGAGCATATCTTTTTTTTACTCTCTTTCTCTCTGTCTCTCTTTCTATCAGTCACGCTTATTATCTCAATAGAGAAGTTGGAGCTGGGGATGGTCCTCTTTACTTGAATGACAGGTATTAAATTTAAATTGTGGGCAGCTGTGAATTTTTGGGCAAAACAATAAAAAAGCGGTATATCTCCCTTAAACAGAGTGCAGCTCCGGCATCTTTGCACTTCTGCAAAACAGGTGCAGGCCACTGTAATGTGAAAGTTTGTGACTTATCAATAGCTGTACTGCGATATTATGCTCGAGGGTCCTTGGTTGCTCCGACCCCTCCTTTCCCCTAAAACAATGACTCACAATCGTTTAAAAATAATGCGGCCCTTGAGAACTGCAGCAATATGATGATGCAGTACTTTCTAAAAGGAGGTGATATAAAACAAAAGCACCAAGTGTAAAGTGGCAAAACAGAAACGCCTCCCAGGGCATGGCACAGTTCCTTCATACATCACGGCAGGGTGCCTGCGTGGAAAAAAAAAAAAAAAAAACGAATAAAAAGCGCTGATGCCGGCCATTGCTTGCTCTTTCCTAGCCTCCGAAGGTATTTCATAAAACACACCGCACTGTAAATCTCAGGGATATAACCGTAAACATCAGGCAAGTGGGAAAACTTGAGAGAGTTCAAAAGCAGGTGATAATAGTTTAGTTAGGCTTGCCTTGCAATGAATCTCTGAGTTTTGTCAAAGCAATGGGAATACACACACACACGAGAGCACACACACACATACCATTTGGGGCCTAAGCACATTGTATCTTGCTAATATTAGATTTTGCTAGGGATACAGCTAGTGTTTACACCCACCATGCCCCCAGTGCAGCGTGACGGAGATAGATGCTTGCTCTCTGTTTGAAGTTATTTTCGCGTTGTTGCATGGCCAGCAGGAACGGCACACGGTGAAACTAAGCGTCCCGGCCTCAGTGAATCATTCCTGCATTGACAGGGAGAATGTCTACTCCTCTAACCTATATTATGATGAATGCCCAACCCTGATCGGGGGTGTTATGGGAAGGTGCGATTGGTCCAGTGGACACACAGTCTAGCTGTCTAATGGTGTGTACACCACATGGCATTGTGGGAACTGTGCTGGCCACTCAGGAGGTTTCTGGGTGAGCGCGTGCTCACACTGTGTAACATTGTTTATAGCTCAGAGTGGCTCAAAGTAAAGATGAGACAAATTACACTGACTGCAGAACATCCAAAGTCACACCAGGGATGTAACTGAAACAACAAATACATTATTCAGAAATTTCCTTGTAATGCATTTGATACTAAATACATACATATAAATAAGGGTGTTCTCCTAATTTTAGCTCATCAATAGCACTCCAGTTGTATACGGCTCTGGTCAAAAACGTGAAACAGCCCCCCTCCCCCCAATCCGCGGTGAAACAGAGAATTACATTGAAACATGTTTCGCTCATGTCCCCATTCATTTCAATGTAAATCTTCTCAGACCCAGGCGGCTCGTGGATTTTGAAGGTTTCAATGGACTCTAACTGTAAATAAGTCACATACGTGACAAGTGAATGCCTACTGTGATTGGGTAGTTCTCCACTTCAAAATGACTGACATAACACTGTGGCCAATCACCGCCTTTGTTTTTCCTTTGTTCTATTTTATGTACTGAGCACTGACCTTGAGTGTGAGACTGAAGCTTCATACATAACAAAACGGGTAAAAATATTATTTACTAGTATTTATTAATAATATTTATTTTTATTTTATATTTTATTATTCGTCTACGAGGACCGCTTGCTAGCGATCTCCACCACCAATCAGCTGAGCTGGTCACTGGTGAAATCCTTGGAAAAAAATCCCTGCTATGGCAGAGTGATTAACAACTTCACCAAGAAGACCAGGACGGTAAAATGAATTTATGAGGTGAGAAAGAGGTTAGATATGTTTTGTGGGGTTTAGAAATATTGTTAATGATGTACTGTTGAAATAAACATTACTACATGTTTGTAAAATATGCATAATAAAATACTTTTTGTATTTTGTAGTGATTTAACAATAACTATGAGGAGATTGAGGGAAGAGCAGGAGAGAGAAGATGCATCAAAATGTGAGGCAGCAAAAGTAGAACATGGAGGTGAAGTACTGGGGGCAAGAAAATCAAGCTGTCCAGGGACGGCGAGGGACAGAGTTTGTTTCGCGGTGCACACCGGGGTGAAGGGTGGTTTATTTCACTAAAAACATTGACCAGCAGCTGACACAGTTTTCAAGCTCCCGTGCTTGTTTACTTTGTTTAAATACAGATCATTAACCATGGAAATCTGCGTTTGCGCCTGCACTCATTGTATGGAGGAAGAGAGACATGACATGACATTTAATAAAATCACAATTACTGCAATGACCAAAAGTAGTTAGACTTTCTATTACATTACATGAACATTGTATTACATGTTCATTCATGTTTGAGAAATTTGACTTCAAATGCATTAATAAGTAACACATTAAAATACTCCTAAGATTAGACTGACAAATAACTTGCAGGCTATAATAGTTAAGAAAGAAAACCTAGCAGCAGCAGCACTAGGGCTTAGGGAAAAGTAACCAAGCTAACCAAGTGCTCCTGTAGTCTTCAAACCTGTGAGGGGACTCTGCCTGGTGACTAGCTTCCCGAATAAGAACAGCTGCAGCCTTGAAGCCTCATAGAAAAAGATAAACAAGACCACAACAATTTTATTTCAGGTGCCAAGTCATACTGCTTACTAGACAAAAGAACATACAAAAAAATGGAATAAAATGGGAAAAAACACAAACAATTAACACTGCAACTATGTTCTTTCAAAGCTGGCTCCAACACGGTGCAACACCTAATACCAATAACATAAAATAAACTCAGCCATGAATTTTAGCTAATTTTAGCACCCCAATAGCATTCCAGTTGTATACGGCTCTGGTCAAAAACGTGAAACAGCCACCCCATATCTTTTATACATATACTGATAGTGTAGAAGCAGACACCAGCTGTTTCCCAAAAAAGCAGTCGTGTGAAAGTCAGTGATGGGGAACATACTTAGTGTGGGGTGGGAAACATCAATGATGTGCTGAAAACCAAAAATATAATCAGCAGATGTTTAAATCCAAGTGTGTAATACACAATGAGTAAACACATACTTTGCTGTTCATGAATGGGTATATAGTTAAGCGGCTTCCCGGCAGTGGAGCCCTCTGGTAGCCATTACCTGGGGAACAGGCTTATAGTGAGCAGGCAGCGACTGCAGCATCCAGCTGAAAACCAAAACAGCAGTTCAGTGGGTCATTAAGAACCCAAACACACTGTTAAGAAACTGACATAAATCCACACATTCCTTTTCAGCCAGGACGAAGGTTGAGTTTCCAGAAGTGGAACTTTCTTATAGGCATGTATACTGTATAATCTTTTATACAAATGAATCAATTAAATATACTAATCAATTGTTGGATTGATGGAAACTGGGCCAAACTAATGATCTAATACTGCAAAAAACAGAACTGGCTAATAAGATGCCTGGCTACAACAGTCAGTAGTCATCCAAATAATTTTACTTAAATATTCCCAAAACTCTGAGATCAATGAACAAAAAAAATCAACAGGTAGCTGAATCCTGCCAACAGCCAGTTTATACAACAGGTCTATTTTCACAAACCACTTCTGGGGTTGAAGTTATGATCTAGATCTGTTTGTGGCAATATCCACCATAAAGGTGAAGAAATCTGGTCATCATGAGTCCCCACCGATCCCGATGTCATCTGAAATGTCTGCCTGTAGCAGTGAAGGATTTATACAGTAGTTTTGCAGCAAGTCACACTGTGTTCTGAACAGTAATGGTGAGCTCACCGACGTCTTGAACTGTAGTTTGTTTAATTTAAGAAATGTTTAGAGAAGTATTTACAGAAAACTTTTTGACTGACAACAGAGATGTTCACAAGTCTTTGTGCTAGAGTCCAAGTCAAGTCTCAAGTTTTGAGTGGCAATGTTTACAAACTGCAACTCTAAGGCTTCGTCCACACGGACGTTCGAAATGAACACGCTCTGAACGCCATAGGCGTTTTTGTGCCGTTTGGTAGCGAAGCTTGATCGACGTCAGCAAGGCGTTCGACGCCGTTTAACGCGAGCCTGACGCCCAATCTGTAGTTTCGTGTGATATTTTGACACCAAGAAAACGTTGCATGCAGCGTTTATTTGACACCATCCGAATGCCGGGGCTGAACGCCCGTGTGGACGCTTTGATTTGCTTCAATGAGCAGAAAAACCGGCGGCGTTCAATAGGCGCTCACCTGGCATCACGAATGCCAGAAAACGCCTGGTTCAGACGTCCGTGTGAACGAGGCCTAAATGTGGGTAATTGGTCACACCGCGTGATTATAATTGGCTGTTGCTTAGCAGGATGCGGGACTGAGTGCTGTGACATGCCCTCACCAACATGGAGGATTTGCCTTAAATTATCTTAAATCTAAATGTTAGATATGGAAAATATATCTCGATGAACCATTATTAGCTGAAAACCGTTTATCTCTGACAAAAGTAATGGGACACTGGGGCGAGGTGAGCAGTGTGTGGTATAAATAAATAATTCCGTGAGTCTCAGACTCGAGTCCCCATCACTGGCTGACTATTGACTCGTATTTATTAACAGTGTTATTGCGCCAGTGCTAAACTAAAGAAGCCAAACTTGGACACCAAACTTGTCTTTGCTTGCTACATCCAGAGAGGAAACATATAATCACTTACAGAATTAGGATCTACAAATGAGAAGGCTACAGATATTTTGAGCTCTACACAAGGCTGGTTTCTCAAGCCATCTTTAAACAAATATTTTCAGACTGACCTTCACACTGAACTCTCTTTCTGCCAGTTAAGACAATCTTGCTTTTTGCGAAACTGGGCACAGAAACAGATTCACAGAGTGGCTATGAGATAAACACTCTCTGTGGTGAACATTTAGCCAACAAATTTGCCACTGACATGAATACACGCAAAATAGGTCCATACTGCCATAATTAGTCTGTCATATTCAGTCAGCAACATCTGTCTGTCTCTCTTGGTATCTGTCTCATACATTTAACAAATCATCTTCCCTTGCACTTTATAGTACAGGCATATACTGCAGGCTGTTGCAGGGTTCCAGTTATGCTGGCTTTTCGGCTCCTGTTAAAATTGCTCAGAGTTTGAGAAGTCCTGCATCTTCTGACTTTGTTACGGCTTCGTGCTAAATGGAAACAGCACAACGCCATTCGCAGTCAGACTCCCCAGTACCCCAGGCATGGTATATAGAACTGCCTTCGATACTAAACAGACTCTTCCCTAAAGGTGTGCAATAGCAGACCTCCAGCCCTAAATGGACATGCATTGAGCAATCGGAGGAAAACACCGAGGCTAGATACATTGACAAAGTGAGTAGAAGTTTAACTGTGTAGGTATTTTTTGTCTTTGTACATATTTTACCTCCAGAGTGGTACACTTTTGAGTGAGACTGGCTTGAATAATTAGAATACTTGAGTATTTATTTGTTACACTGTTGGAAGTTGAAGACCTTTAAATTGTACAGTAATTGTTACAAAATGAAAAGTAAGTTCAGTGGATCACCTCAAATACGAAAGATAAGAACATAATACAATGATGATAATGAATAAGACAAGAATTCTAATCTGTCACACTTAAACCCACTATCTGACATATAAGAGGCTACAGTTTCTATAGCAGTATATGCTGTGTAAGGAGCTGGGGTTCGATGTACTATTGACTATTAATTGTTGTTACTGCTGGGAATATTTTGATGTGCATTCATTGAAATAACTTTTTAAATAGGAAATTCAGAAATAAGTATAAAAAATGCCGTTTTCTGAGCACATAATCAGTACTTTTAGAACAGTGACTAGCTGCATGTTTCATTACAAAGAGAGCAGAAGTAGGCCTGGAGTGTGAAAAGTTGGGAAAAGAGTTTTACATTGGACTGTTTCAGAATAAATATTGTTTTAGTTTTAATACATTTCCTCCTACTTTCATGTAGGTTTCAAACAACCAGTTTACCATGTAAACCAAGGCTAATGCTTTTATTTGACAGCATTCACTTTAATGTTTTTTTTTCTCTCAGCAGGTTTTACCTAAATGATCATCTGACCGTTTTCTTTCCCCAAACTCTTCTTTAAAGCACTTTTTTTGGCCCAAAAGTGCTTTAAACACCTTTAAGGTTTGACATCACAACAATTGGACAAATGTGTGAGCTGTATTCCCAAAGTGGTGTTTTTATTAGTTCCTTTTTTGCTCAGAAGAAATGCCAAGATCTGAGCAGCTTTCTTTTTAATGTTCCAAAAAGAAATCATGCTTATTTATTGAATGTGTTTTGAAAGCCTTGGTGCCCTCAAACATTTGCCAGACAAAGTGAAGCATCGGAATATAATGAATTTAGGTCTGAATGAGTCTTCATTCAGAAGAAATAGATAAATATGCAAAAAAACCTCTATATGCTGATTAGACGAACCTGGAATAAACATACAATCATGTTCTGGTAGCAGGAGAAAGGACTCTGTTTAATACACCAGTACTGCAATTTTACAAAGCTCTGTCTCTCAGCTTCTCTCTTTGAAGACAGGAAATGTGCAGCTTTGCTGATACCTGACTGCAATCTCAAATATGTATGTGATCATTTCCTTTCTATTTATTTGAGTGGGGAGCAAAGGAAAGGAAAGGGCACAACACTGCTGCTGCTGTTGTTTGTTTTTTGCTTCTATTTTTTTTTAATCAGCCAGCAGGTACTATGGGGAAATTGCAAAATGGAAGGGGCGCTTCAATAATTGTTCAGTGAATACCACAGTAATGTAGCATCATATAGTGCAGTGACTGTATAGTGTAGTTTATTGTACTTGAGTACAGTCTAGTGTAGTGCAGTATAGTATGATATAATGCGGTGTGGTGTATAGACAAGTGTAATGTACAGTGTACTATGCTGTAGTGTAATATTTTATAGTATAGTACAGAAACGATATAGTGTAGCATAGATTCATATACTGTAGTATAAAACAGTATAGTGTAGAGCAGTATTGTTATAGGGTCTTTTTAATAAAGTAGAGTGTAGAGTAGAATAATATAAAGTAATACAGAACATTGACAACTCCATAGAACCTTTTAAATATAAAAGTTCAAACACTTTTTCTTACAACTTTTCACATTGAGATGAATAAAACTGGTCTTTTTCTGCAGCGCTACTGTTGTTCCTACTTCTCTAGTATCTAGTGGCTTCTTGATAGGAGTATACTTTCTGGAAAAAACAAAAAATGACTATGTGTTTCTCTGTAGAAAATTGAAGAAACATAAGGATTACCACATCTGTTTTAGTGTGTGCTGCTAAAAATGCCTTTAAGAATGTTAGCAGGATGCATTTGACTGATGCTGCCGACCCATTGCTATGCAATTTAGGATGAGGCAGGATCTCTCAAGAGATAGCCATTGATTTTACATAAAATCAGCATAACCACATAGCACTGAGCATAAATACAGTCTTTAGCATTTACTGCAGACACCTAAATTGAACCGTTTCCATCAGGGCAAGGAAAAAAAGTAGTTGCTATGATCCAGTGATGAGGTTGATTTGAATATAACTCTAGGTTTGAATTCAGTAAAAGTTACCTAGAATTGTTTCAGCACTTTTCCAATAAGAGGGGAAAGTAATTGTGTGCGCATCGGATTGAGGAGTGGCCCACAGCCATCACTCACAAATCCAGCGGCTATTACTCACTGTCCCACCTGGAGTCAAAACTTCCTTATCAAAATGCCCCTATTAGTCTGTATCTAAGGGCTGATTAATACTGGGATAATTCACTACAATAAGAGTCAAATACAAAGATTAGAAGCTCAGAAGTAGAATGGTCAAAATTATTTTGAAATTGCTGGCTTCAACACCTTTGTCAGCTAATGTTCAAACCTGTCTTAGGAGGAGAATGTATCAATAAATAACGGATTAGGGACTTCGATTGCTGTAGAGATACTGTGACTCTAAAGAAGTCTGTGTGGCCTTGCTGACCCTTATTCAAAGCTGAAAATGCAGTGTGCAATGTTCTGCTGGGAAACCTTGACTCCTGGCATTTGTATGGATGTGACATGTGCTACTTACCTAAACATTATTGCAGAGTAATGTTCCCCTTCATGACAACATTATTCTCCTTGATTGTTCTCTTTTTCGGCAGGAAAATGCGGATATACAGTAATCCCCTGCTTTTCGCAGGGGTTACGTTCCAAGAGTACACGTGTATAGTGAAAAAACGCATTGTTGTGTTTTAGTAAAAATAAATCAATAATAATAAAAATGCAGATTTTTTTTATTGTGTAAACCCGTAAGGCTTTAATTTAATTTTAAACTCAGTTTAATGCATTACCCTTAAAGAGAATGTAAAGGTAAATAAATAATCAGAATCAGAAAAATGTATAGCTTAAAAAAACATTAGCATTAGCAGTTAGCTTTACCAGCGTGCAAAGACTCGTACACAAAAGAAACGCTGAAATAACTCTCTACCCGCATGTTTAGACAGGGCACAAAACAATAACTTTCATTAATTCGAGCCCATAATAAAATCGGATCTTCTGCTTACAAATGCAAAAGTGATTTTGATTAAAAACTCACTTCCTGAAATATTTCCCTGTTTTTCTGGGGGTTTTTTTATATCAAAGTCTGATACAGTGAACATACTTATTCCCTGTTCATTTAGATCATCATTTAGACCCCTGAAGCCAAATAGAGACCAGGTTATGTGTGAGCAGTATCTCTACAGGGCTTAAACAGCTTTTCTGGCTCTATTCAACCCATCAGCCTGCTATTTTGTAATGGACTATATTACAGTAGGTGGGAGTGTTCCAACTTCGGTATTGAATATACTGCTGATGATTGGATCACATAAGCCATTTCTTCTGCAGAATTCAGTCCTCCTGATGGCTCAGGTCATTTTCTCTCATTATCACTGCACTGGCCTGCTATTACTCCAGAGTTAGAAGCTGCTTAAATTTGAAGTATAGAGCAGGTTCCAACGGTGTCTTTCTCTTTGTGGAAGATTTTTATGTTCAGTGTTGGACTATTGTCTTATAAATTGTCAAAATATACATTAACAAATGGCGTATCATTAAAGCCAGTGTTTGAAACAGTAGCCCCATCTCCCCAGCAAGTCCCTGGTGACAGTGTGTTGTGGCCTCCCAGACTACTACAAATAATAAGAGGGTCAAACTGTGTAAATAAAGGGGCTTCCAAATCTCCAACATACTGTGTTGTGATAACAATGTTAATACTGAAATAGGCACCCCTTCGAATTTAACTACTTAAAGGTGCACACATTGCTGATGCTGGTTTGTTTAATTGTTCAATCACAGCTTGTTTAATCTGCATAGAAAAGCAGTGAAACTAACTTTTGAATGAGTTGGACTCGTTTGACTTTCTCATCACGAGCTTATCCAGAATCTGTATCCTGAATGCAATCAATCCTCACCACAATGTTCGAAAGCCTTTACAGAAATGTAGGGTAATTGCAGCCAAGCACGACACACTCCCTTACTTTCAGAGGGTGGTTTTTCATTTCAACATAAGACATGTAAAATCATTTTGGGAAAGCATGACTTAGACTGTCTGATTTTGTATTGTTCAAATGTTTTATTCTCAAAACAGAAAACATTCACCCTGGAAACATGGGGTGGTGGCGGCGTAGTGGGTAGGATACTTGTCTTTAGACCAAGAGAGCATGGGTTCGAATCCTACCTTCAGCACCTTCAGCACCACCACTGGGTCCCTGAGCAAGACCCTTAACCCCAAGTTGCTCCAGGGAGACTGTCCCCTGTAGGTAGGGAATGGAAGTTGCTTTGGATAAAAGCCGTAAATGTAAATTGCAAACATTGACAGTATGTTTGGGCCTATATTGTTAAATAAATTAAAGCAATCAATAAATTGTACACCTCTACTCAGACACTTAAAGCAGTTTTTAAAGCAAAATTTTCAACCTGATCTCTAGTACAACAATACATGGGAGATTAAATGCTTGCTTATAAAAGTGTGGTGTTTGCCTTGCAGTGGAGTTAGATGCCATTTTGCTGATTTAATTTTGCCTTTTCTTTGAACTGCTTTCACCTGCTCTGAGTTGGGTGGGTGTGAATTGATGGACAGGTTCAGCACTTACTATATGTAGCCACACACTGCCATTTGCCCTGTGAGCTATCCCTGCACTCACTGTATTCTCTGGGGACTGTATCCTTTCTCACTAAGCAAGAAACTTTACTTTTTGTGCTTCGGCCTGTTTTTATCAACATGTATATTTCTTCAAGAGCTGTACACTCATATCGCTGTCCTAGAGGATGTATTCTATTATGGAGTCCTATTTTTTGAGAGTAAGGACAACATGCAGCTGAAAAAAAATGGCAGCTTATGTTAACGAACCTGTAATTATATGACCTTCACTGCACCTGTTACAAACTCTGCTACTGACAGTGTAGTGTCTGGCTGTTGACAGCAAGTCTGTAGTAGATTTACTGTGTTTCATCTTTGCTATTATTTATTGAACTGTTTTCTCTTTGACATTACAATGGTTTTCCGGCCAGCTTTCGGAGAGGAGGGGCAATTTGTGGTCCACCCTTATGCTTTTCACACCCAGCGGAAAGACTGTTGATCCAGCAGGACTCGATTCGCCAAAAAAAAAAAGGTGAAATAAAGGCTTGTCTACAGACTCTATGATAGATGACATGTCTATCAGGAAAAGGACACACAGCCTTTCACTTTGTTTTTTGTTTGTTTTTTGTGATTCTATTTTGAATGACCTACAGTGATATGTTAAGTCCTTGGGGGAAGTGACTCTCTGTACAAGAGAGATGTCTGTACAGGCTTCTCAAATACAGTCTAGTGTACAGCTGACCTTTGTCCTGAATCAAACAGTTGGACTGAAGAATATCAGGAACTTTCCTATGTAGATTAGTTGGACCACAAATACAGGATCAGAAAAAAACACTCATCAGATTTCTGTGGCCAAGGAGGGAGCAGTTCTTGGGTTCAAGGGTAGAGGGAATGTTGATGACTCCAGTATAATGAGTTGAAATGGAGGGCACAGGCAGTCAGACCCCCAGGTTAACATTACCCTTCTCCTCCGCTTTGCAGGTTTCCTGGCCATCAGCTTTCTCCTGTGAGAAGCAGTTGTTTCACCTTTCTGTTTATATGTATGTGAGGGGGAAGGAAGAGGTGGCGAGAGAGAGCGGATATATTTTTCTCTTATCTTCTTAAATATTTCAATTATTATAAACAGTAAACATTCTACACTTTCCAAAAGATGCTAATTACAATTCAGCTCATGCAGAGAAAGCCAAGTGGATTTAAAGGGATCATTTGTTTTTATTTTAAAAGGTACACAGTTTTGTATTGATCATCAAAGATATGTTTGGAGTCCAGATGTTGCTTCTTTAGAACTGCAGCTGTGAGTCTAACATTTGTTAACAATTCGATAGTGACCAAAAATATTTTGGTAAATGTGTTCCCAACACTACTGTTAGAGTGGTGTAGACTTGTCAGCGTTGTTTAGAACATTGGATGGTGAGCAATCATAAATAAATAGTTAAATAAATAAATACATCATAAAAACATACATCCCTTCATATATATGTAAATGTATGTCGCCAGATGCTTGTTGAACGGTTCACTTTTAAAGCTCACAGAAAGTCACTCGGTGAGTTCAACCAGTTCAACAAGTCTGAAATGTGAGAAAAGTTTTGGGGATACATTTACAGGAATAATGTGGGTAAAAAATGACTTTAAATATGTGTTGGCAACATAAGCCTTTTAGCATAATAAAGAAGCAAAACTTTGACTCCAATTGTGTTTGGTGGTTTGACATTTAAGGTCAGTGGGAAAACATTTAGAGCTTTAGAAAAAGTAATTTAGAGCTTTAAGAGAGATTTTTAAAATATTAATATTAAAATGAGAGATAGACAGACAGACTGACTGACAGAGTAGCATTGTTAGCATGGTCACAGGACAGCGTAAGGTCTAATAGTTCAGACATATTCAAATAAGAGTCAATGTGTTCTCTGATTCATTAAAAAAAAAGAACAAACAGATTACAAAGGGGTAAGATGTACAGCAGCTTATTAACTATCTCAGTACGATTACCTCTAATGTGTCACAGTAGTGGGATAATCGTTCTACACTAGAGCTCCTTTCACACATCCACTAAACAAAAAATAAGCAGAGATAGTATAGAACCTGGAGGCAGTCATTACCATTAGTGCCTATTCAGGTACAGTGGCTGGAAGTGGCTGGAAGTGCACATTTCTGAAAGCAACAACATATAAACTTCCCTATAATGGCGAAATTTCAGCCATTGATATAAATCATACACTGTGTGTGACTGATCATTTTGGACATTCCAGCCCAAAAGTAGCATCTAATATTTCGTTGGGTTGTGCATTGTTTTGTTGTGTAGCACTTTGTACTGTATGTTCATTGATTTAATAGAATTCCTATTTACATCAGTGTTCAGTGTTCTGTCTCCATAAAGCCTAGCACGCATTACAAAAACTGTGGCAAAGGGGATCTTCTATTTTTGCGTATTTGTCCCATCTTAATTTCGTGAATTGTTTTTATTTTCTGTGTGCATGTTAGTCGCATTGAATTGTATGAGATTAGTAAATGTTTTAACATACTGTAATGTATATTCATGCAATGGTCTACGTAAACAGTGGTCTTAATTGGTTTTGTTCATTTTAAGCCCAACAAATGCATCAGGTCATGATACACAGCAGTACTTTAAAAAAGAAGGATCATAAAACGCATGTTTTCTAAATTAGACAGAATTCATGGTATAACGGGTGACGTTTTCACATCGCCACCTCAGGAGGAGCATCTCAATAAGACCACCCTAGTAATCCTTTTCATCCGAGTGGACTTGAGTGTAAACTCCACAAAAGTCTAAACCGATAGCACATAGTCAAACAGGCAGTAGCAGAATGAAATGTGATTGAGCCTCCTCTCTGTGAGTCCGACTAATAACAGGCTGAAGTTTCCAGAAGGACACGATGGCTGAGACGAGCTTGGCAATTTACAGCTGTCAAATCCGGCAGAGATTACTCTTTCTTCCCCCACCAAATCTTTGACTACACCAGACCAGAGTGACCTTTCAGTATGGTCTCAAAACATGGCACAAAGCGACTCAATGATAAATTGAGAGTCGGGTGTTCTTGAGGGGAGAAAGGGTGTCGAAGGAAGAGGGTGGGGGCTGATATCCTATATCACTTATAGCAGACTTATCGCTGAAGGCTGAAGGAAAGGTGAAGGAGGATGTCCGTTTCATCTAGCAGGCCCTGGTGGAGACAAGCCATTCATCAAAGTTTGCCATTGGCTCAGAGGTTACCTTCCTCCCTCTGATGGAATAGGTCGGGGAAGAAGGAGGGAGGGGGTGTGAGATTGTCATTTGGACTCTGTTTATAAAGCATCCATCATGAATCTGACATCACATGCCATCAACCCAGGGTAAACATCACAACATGATCTAGGTGCTGAGCTGAATCGGCATTATCAACTGGTCCAAGTCAACTGGATTGAAAGAGTTGCCAAGGCCCAACTAAACTTAATATAAGATATCATGGAAATCTTGCGGCTTTAAAAGTTTGTGGCATGATTGCAGGGCCAGGGCACAGGCAACTTCACTTTCTGCCTCATGTTGTGTTCTGTCGAATCGTAACAGGCGATGGAGGCTGAATTTAGTGAGCGCACTTGCTTGAACTCCACTCTGAAAACCTTCCATGAACTGTTCATTAGATTGGGACATTGTACACCCTACATTATACTGAGTTTCTTAACATCTGTATTAAACATAACTGCAGGTTTATTACATCCAAATGTGTTTTGGGTCATCTTAGATAGACTTGCCTTTGGTTGATCCGAGTATGCCCATTTAGTAACCTCTCATTTCTTTTCACACGCTTTTATTTTTTGTTTGTCATTTTACTATCTGCTATCAGAACATGAAGAATAGGTTGTTGTTGGTTCCTCTCAGAGTTTCCTCCTGCCATAGCTACAAATCCTCACTGTTTGATTTGGGCCTTAAACCCCAGTTTTGTTTTAGGCCTCGTCCACACAGACGTTCGAAATGACCGCACTCTGAACGCCATAGACGTTTTTGTGGCGTTTGGTAGCGAGGCTTGATTGGCGTCAGCAAGGTGTTCGACTGCCGTTAGTCTGACGGCGTTTAGCGGCAGCCTTTTCCTCACGTTCGTCGGGATTTTGACGCCAAGAAAACGCTGCATGCAGCGTTTATTTGACGCCATCCGAACGCGCAGCGGCCGAGCGCCGGGGCTGAACGCCCGTGTGGACGCTTTGATTTGCTTCAATGAGCAGAAAAACGGGCGGCGTTCAGTCGGCGCTCACCTGGTGTCACGAACGCCAGAAAAACGCCTGGTTCAGACGTCCGTGTGAACGAGGCCTTAATGTCTGGTTTTACTATTTTGGATCCCCCACCCCAGCAAGTGTGTATCCATTTGTAATAAAATATAATATATGTCAGTAGGAAGCCACATGATACATCAAGTAAGAAACGCATCAAAAGATTGAAGTAACAACAGTTTATGAAGGAAAAATGATCGATCACATATTCAGTAACAAAGTCACTCTGCCAAGTTAATGGATTTTCTGTCATTAAAAGAAAATGATTAGTGTAAAATGTTGCTTATGTTACATTGTTTAGGCAGATGTCCAGTCAGGGTATAATTAACATAACAAATCAGACTTGCCAGATGTTCATTTATTTATTGCATGCTAATTTTCTTGGCAATTCTCATGATTCTGGTATCGATCCTATACTGATGAGCTTTAGAATAAATCATGTATATGTGCTATTTATGCTCATTATTCACTCCATAATTAACTATTAACTGCTGGTGTCTCCAGGTGTCTGCTGTTAATAGTCAATAATGTTTTTTATGCACATGTGCAAAACTATTTGGTACAAACCCCAAACTGAAATGTTTTAAAGAATATAGTGATATGTCTTGCTATCTAAATACAGCTTCTGCTCAAGGTCAAAGTAGTTATTTTGTTTTATATCAGAGATTACATCACTATTCACTGTTACACTGAAACACAAGGCAGATTGCCGAGCCCACTATGGAGTATAGTGTGAAAATCGCACACAGTCTACTGTATAAATCACATATAGGACCTCAGAATATATTTTCTCAGAATATAATATATTTAAATATATTTTTATAGTTGGTGCTTATTTTAAAAATATCATATCTACCAAAATATTCATTCTAAAACAATTGTCAGCTAGGTGTCAGCTACCATTTTATTAGTTTATTAAGTGATTAAAAAAAAAGAACAGCAGAAAATCTCTTCTGCTAGTTTTACAAGTTAATGGTAAAGTGGCATTTAGTAGATGCCATAATCCAGAGAGATTTACAATCTTTAGTTACAGGGCTAGTCCCTGTGGAGCAACTGAGGGTTAAGCGTCTTGCTTAAGGACACAATAGTAGAAAGTGGGGTTTTGTCACGTTCCGATCCTGCTCAGCATGAACATGTAGACCACCAACGCGGACCGACATTTCTATTTAAGCTTTTATTTAAAGAAAACACAAA
>JBBJLR010000040.1:14961104-14979716 GCA_037577145.1 Brachypetersius gabonensis | reverse complement strand
TGTGTGTGTGTGTGTGTGTGTGTGTGTGTGTGTGTGTGTGTGTGTGTGTGTGTGTGTGTGTGTGTGTGTGTGCTTGTTTTAGTCCATATTTCAGTCAGTTTCTAGGTCGGACAAATGTCCATTCTATGTTTCATAGACGGGAAATCCATGGCGTTCTAAACTTTTTGACATTTTTGATTCAGCTTATGAAATCTTAACAAATAGGAGAGTTTTCTTTGTGTTATCTATCTAACACCATTGGGTGTTTTCAAGAATTTATCCTTTATTTTTTCTAAACAAACAATTCAGAAATGAAAAAAAGAGTTCCGAAGATATGAATGAGGTTTGGTTATGACAGTTATCGCAAGTTTATAGTAAATATAGTAGCAGGTGATTGTATTAGAAAATCTATTTATACTCAAAAGTATGGATGGACACATGTTTTGTTTGTTTGGTTGGTTGTTTTTTTTTTTTTACCTCATATAAACCAAAAACGTTTGTCAACTATTTGATGGATGCTACGGTTTCATAAACCCTAATCATTCTGGACTAATATTTTGTTCAGCAAATTTTTCCAAACTGCAGTAGGAGACTCCCTGCTTGTAGTCGTACATTGTTACTGAGTTAGGTTTGTTTGGCAAGAAATCAGAGATGAGACACTCAAAGCTTTACTCACCTGTCACTCATACTGCCTTGTTTTGTATACTTTAAAAAAAAAAGCCCCTGGAAATGGAATGCTGTATTGTTCACTGAGTTGGTGTCTAGGTAGCTACAGAGTATCAAGAACCGCTGAAGTAAAAAGATGTTTTCGAAAACCATGCTGTCTATTTGGGCCGATGGCAAGGAGATTTAAAAGCAGCAGGTTTGAACAGTGGTGGAGAGTGAAAGCCCGTTTGACATCATATATAGCGACATTTAAAAAGCTAAACGTGTAACACAAGATGGTGTTTCAATGAGCCAATTATACCGCAGAGTAAACAGAGGCTTATCGATTAGTAGAAAGCTCAAGTGCTGAGCAAGTTCGAATCAAAGTTCTGCACGGCCATGCAGTACTACATCAAATACTGCTCACCTCCACATTAATGAATACAGCAACACAGTGCTAGAGTTAAATACGATAAATGCTTTCAGGGTTTGTGTGAAACAGGGTTGTAGCTACAGGGCAGCCTGGGTCCAATTTTAGGGGTTTCAAATTTGCTTAAAATTTAAGACAACAAACAAGCAAAAAAATATCCTCAGAAATCAAGCATAAATTGACTGAATTTGTCAGCCAAAATGTTGCTAAATGTAAGGAGATCTTAATTGGAAAACGTAATCCAATCTCTGAGCTCATGTAGCTACTTGACTCTTTCTGCTGATTGTGGAAATTTAGCTGAGCTGAGATGTAGCGCTGTCACCTCACAGCTAGAACATTCCTGCTCTGAGTCTGCATGGGTTTTGACTGTGTTTTCTGCTTTACTGCCACAGTCCAAAGACATATCTGTCAAGTGAATTGGAGAAGCCTTAGCTGTGACTGTGTTTGCCAGTGTGTCTGCCCTGCAATAGACAGGCGACCTGTCCCTCCACCTTTTGCCCTGTGACTTACGAGCCGGATGGATGGAAGTAAATGGATGTAAATGGTTAGAGTGTAGGCAAAAAGCGAGATTTCTTGAAATGAGCAATATGAGATAAATCTGAGATTTATTTCCTTGAAATGAGAACAGTTTTTCTTTTATTTGTTTTGTATTTCACAGTGATATTTAGATTATTGTTATTTTTTAATTACACAAGGCAAGGACCCAGTTCAAAACTCCTGAAGATGAGGCTCAACAGTGTCATTAGATTACAACCACAATGGCATTATGTATTATTAAAGTCTGCAGTTAAATGCCAGGAAAACAGTCTACATCTACACAGTCATCAAGCCTCCATGTAGTAGTCATCCTTCTTCTCCCCAAGTCTGGCCTAGTTAGGCATGATGTTTAGGATCTCTATTTAGGATCTGAGCATTCTAAAGTAAATAAATAATGAAGCTTTGAACCGAAAATAGATATGCTGGCACTGTATGTCTATTCAGGTCCCTTTTATATTATAGGTTATGTGGTATCATCGTCTTGTCATATTTAAAAGCAAAATTCAAGATCAAGGAACTCTGCCAATCTGCCAAAAGTATAGAGTAGTGTTACAGACCAGACTGATACTCAGAGCAGAGAAGCATTAGAATTGCTATACATGTCCTTATTTGCTTAAGTAAAAAGGATGGACAAAAATGCCACCAGTCAGTGTAATTAGACTATATCCACAATGGCGCTGTGTATTTATTAAAGTAAGCAGTTAAATGCCAGGGAGGCAATGTTTATGTACACACCAAGTAGTGGTCAACTTTTATTTCACCAAGTCTTGCTTCATTGAGCACAAAGTTCTCCCACCTGCTAGATGTTAAAAAGCTGGCTATTATTTGTTCCCTGGAGTTCTGTATCACTGTTCTCTTCTCTTTTCTCTCCGTTATAGCATTAAAAGGATATTCCCTTTGATGCTAAATTCTTAAAAGCATTGCATGTTTGTGGATTCTGTTGCATCAACTCCCAAAAACAAAGGTGCCGAAAAATGTTTTGGAGGGATACCACCGAAGAACCACTTTTGTTTAACTCAAGAACCATTCAACTAAGTGGTTTCAGTTAAGTTTTTAAGAGTTGAAAGGTTCTTTCGGGAGTTCTTCTATGGCATCGCTCCAAAGAATCCATTTTGGCATTGTTATTTTTATGACTAGCATAATGTTGCATGTAATATTTGCTGGCTGCCTGGCTTGTAACTAGCTTTCAAACCGAGTTTGTGCATGTGTGTAAAGAACAAATATATTAACCCTTGCGTAACCTTGTCCAATGTGCATTCTGAGCATTCTGAACTGAGGAGGAATGATCCTCAAAAGAGTGCATAAAAGTATTCAAGTGGCTAATATTGTTCCCTGCATCCCCTTTTATATGAATGTTTATGAGGACTTGGATGGAAACAGAATAATATAAAAATGACCTTGGATTAGCTGTATTGGCACATTGGCATTGATTGAGCTTTACATAAACGAGAGTTACTGCTGTGAGGTCGCCCGGACAGCTAACCAGGGCATCTTGTCCTCCATGGGTCCTTCAGAGCCCAAATCTGCCAAAAAAAAAAAACCCTAAACATACATCTTCTTGTCATATTTAAAAGCAAATATCAAGATCAAAGAACTCAATCTTCAGCCAAATGCAAAGAGTAGCATTACAAGCCAAGCTGATAAGCATTAGAATAGCTGTTTGTATGCGTCCTTATTTGCTTAAGGGGAAAGGGTGGACTTAAATGCCTCCAGCCGCAAACATGAAACTAAAAAATGCAATTTTCTAAAACTGGCATTGGTCTCAGGGTAATACTGTATAAATGTATATGTTAATATGTCACATTATTAGAAAGACTGCTAGACTGCAAATCAGTGTCATTTTAAGACCACTCCTCACATCCCACCAAAATGCTTGTTCTTTTACTGAATTTGAAATTCGTAACATGTATATGTAAAGTATTTAACATATTAACCTCCGAAAACAAGGAGAGGGGAAGGTCATTTTGCAGTATGGGGAGCCAGTGAAGAGAAAACTGTGCCTCAGGACATAATAATACTTGCTCAAATTTAAAGTGGTAAAAAAAAAAAAAATCATCTGTGTTTTTGTTTTCATTATTTATTTTTTTTAATAAATAAACACAGAAAACCTCTAATGTCCTGCTTGATATTCACATTTCATCTCAGGCGCGTAGGGGTGAAAAAAGGTTCATAAGCATTAATATTAATTCAGAAATGCAGTTGTTTAATTTCTGTTTATCATCCTGAACATCATGCAAAAGCTCCCTTTCAGTCATTTAAATGGAAAGTGAACTGAAGGGTTCTTGGCATGCCAGCAGTCAAGCATACAAATGGTCTTTCTCCATCATTAGAAAAACCTCGCACATTACTTTCAAGCACCCAGATTTATGTGTTTAAATAGCAGGTTTAGGAATTCCAGTATTGAGGGTATATACTTCTGAGAAGGGTGAATATATTCGAGTCACAGCCCCATTTCAGGTGGACATATGCAGATTTCATTCAAATCATTGTTCATTATGTTTTGCATATCGTATTAAGGAATAACGGACTAATGGATGCCTTATTGTTGCCACCTTTAAACACAAGAACCAGATGTTACTTAATCTATAACATCATGTTTTTGCTTCTTCACTTGGCGAATGGGTTAAATGCAGAGGTGGGATTTCGTGCTGTTCACACTGTGTGCTGTGGTGTGTTCACATATGACAGAATGGTCACTTTCACTTTTCACTTTCACATTTTAGTAAATGACGTCTCAATGCCAGTGATTTACTTGGTCAGTCAAGAACGTTAAATTTTTTGCTCTTATTCCCGAACCTGCGATCCGTCTTGCTTTAAGGTAAAATGTTGTTCAGTGGGAGATACTTTTTTCAGGACTTGGAGCCATTTGGCCCGTGAGTGTGACCGTTTCTGAGTCTGGGAGTGTCCCACAGATTCAATCATGTCCAGTGTTTACTTCAGATGAACCCAGGTGTGGTCTGCAGTGTGTGGGAAAGCCCTCCATTCCTGGCCCTCCTCATCAAGTATTGTGATTCGTTCACTTTATCACGTTAGATCCCTTTGTCGTGTTGTTTTCTCTTTTGAAGATTGCACTGGCGAGAAAGGAGAAGGAAAGTAGTGCAGGTGTTTGAGCTGAGATTACCAAAAAATTGTGGCTAAACAGCTGTACAAATCTTCCCCGGTGAGAATGCCACCTTGTTTGCAGCTTCAAACACAAGCACATGGCATGCATCCTTTAAAAAAAAATAATTATACTGAAAGGTATTTTGAAAAAACAGGGCTCTTCTATTGCATTTCTCTAAAGAACCCGTTTTGAAAATGTTATTTTTGCGAGTCTATGGTCATTGTTTTTTCTTCATTTCCAACATACAGCTGTATAAATGTCACATCGCTGTCCTGTCATTAATACACAGCATAGTAATTAACAAACCAGTCAATATATTATTTCATTAACATCTTCAGTCTAAGACGAGCTCGGTCTGGGATGTGTGTAACCTTCAGAAATGTCTTTCCGCCATTTGGTGTGATGGAAAACACTGTCAGGCCAATGACAGGGCTGTCAATAATCAGATCACACACCAGATCCCCCCTCACCTTCAACCTTTTCCCATCAGCCCTTCCAGAATTCCTAATCTGTCAGCCAGTCGATGCGTATGCGTCACGTTGTCCATGCAATTGTTTTAAATCATCAATAACAGTAACAAAGTTAGTGCCAGTAATGGACATATTTAAACACCAGTCACCCTAGATGGCACAAACCACTTGCCCTTGCACTCGTTTTGCATATTTGTATTATTCATGTCTGTTTGCGTGTGCAAATAGGCGCGCAGAGACCCTTCGCATCAGTTTGAACCATGTGGCAGCACACTGAACTCTGACCCAGGCTCGGCACAGCAGAGACACCCGGTCCTGATTCAGCAGAGATCACAACGAGAGCGTTTGCATCATAATCTACCTGCTGCCTGTCCGAGGGGCGGGCTTTGGGGGGGGTGATAAACAAACCTGGCAGGGGACCCAGTATTAATTAACAAGGCCAGACATAAAAGCATTGGCAAGGACTGACAGCCATTTGCAGGCAGAGCAGGATGTGAACTTCAGCAGAGGTTGAAGAGTCACCGAAACCAAAGACGGCCATTAAATCCCCTCTGGTTAAGCCATGGGCTAGCAGACAACAATATGCTTTCTGTCTGTTATAAACTATTTAATGCAGCAAACAGTGAAACCAGTTCATACACTATATGGACAAAAGTATTGTCCTTCACTGGAAGTAAAGCCCCACCTGAATTAAATTAGTTGTCTCCCAATATCTATATAGTGTATGTCTAATTAATGTTGAAAAAAGAAATTAATTAAATATTTTTTATAAACTCTGTGGTAATTACATGGGTCATATTTAAGATTTATCAAAAAGTTTTGTTCCTCAGTGTTTAAAAATTAACATTTAATGTAGGGCTGGGCAGTTGGCCGACAAATAATATCTCAGATTTTTTTCACAATAAATCCGATTTTCGATTTTAATCGATTTTGCCGTCCCCTGCTCAAAATCAAACTACAGATGACAAATGGTTCAAAACAAGTTTTAACTTTTATTAATTTTTTACTTTGGGGTTCAAGTTCAATCTGACACGTACTTTGGGTCTAAAACTTTTTGCATGTTAATGAATCCTGGCTTTTCCACAGTACAGGGCTTTTTTTAGGAGCCATAAACTCTGTCAAATGTGATATAAATTCACATTTTTAAAACATAATAAAACTATGTTTCTCGTGTACTTCATCTTTATTTTTTGTAGATATTTTAGAACACGCTCTGCAGTGGGTTGCCAGGCTGAGCAAATAGTTTCAAACGAAACTCTATCTGTCAACATTGATGTTGATCGTGAGTCAGTTCTTTGACTAAATTTGGGCGCATACATAGATTATTACTAGACAGACCACAGACAATAAAATGTCTTATTGTGTTTTCATCAGAAAACCACGTCTCCCTGTATTACTTTACATGCTGCTTTGGCCATGCGTTGCCGTATGGTGTGAACTGGGAACAGGGAATGCAGCGTCTCCCTGTCTGTCTATGCCTTTAAGAGCCAAAAGAGCTGAATCTTAGTGATCTGATCCAAATGATCCGACTTAAAAAGAGCCGAAATTCCCAAATCTAATCGTGCGACAGTGTAGTATGAGTTGTGTCAGAGAGTGGCTGCAGTGCTTAAGCTTGTTTGGCCTGTGCCCGACGGCACAAAACCAAACCACACTAATTTACACGCACTAATACACACTCATGCACACAGATACAGTACATACACAGTATCGGCGTTCCGCGCGGAGTCTGAAATGGCACTGATAGCTAACATGGCTAACCCTAGCATTGCAGAGTGGCTGCGCTGCGTAAGCTCTCGCACACAGGACTTGTTTGATCTTTGTCTGATGGCATAAAATCAAACCAATTCCAGATTACAGATGTAATAAGACCTTTCTTGGGCACAAACACTGGTACAGTGTTTGGGTGCGCCACGCTAATTTCCCCACGCTAGTTCAGCTTTTGGTCCTCGCGCGTAAAATAAGTAATAAAAACGATTCTCATGAACACATCATCCTGAACTGTAAATCCGAATGAATCGATAAAATCGCCCAGCACTAATTTAATGTTTAAAACATCAATGTGTTCCAGCCGGGAAGTGGCAAACCAGTTCTGCTACACTCTTCCAAGGAAGGCAAATGTTCCTGAAACTGTTCACCTCACTTTTCAAAATGCAGTGAAATTATTTCTATAAATCTAATTGCTGTGGTAGAGGCTCCAGGTTGTTTCTGTTGTTTCTGTTCTGCCATTGGTTAAATGACAAGTGCATCAGCAACCTTGCATCTCTATTCTTTGGAACTAGTTTTGAACAAGATGTGTATGTGCATAGCACATACTAGTTAATCAGAATTGTTCATATTTGGTTTTAATGTTGTAGATGATTAGTCTCTCATTCAAGTGCAGCTTTTAATTGGCTTTTAAAGCAAGACTTTCAGATCACCTTGCTGGCCATTGCCCACGGGAGACCTGTGGGTAAATCAACAAGCGTAAGACTAACAAAAGTAACAGCAAAGTTAATGGTACAGTTCCACTATCACAAGAGACCATTTATGAAGAAGGGCAAGAGGTTACAGAGCAGTTGGTAGATGGAACCATTAACTGTTTACATCATCTTAACAACTCAAACCTGTGTTTTCTTTCAAAGTACATTAACCTACAGCTACTCTGCATTTGAACTGGAAAGAATTACAGAGCAAAAGCTGACAACTACTAAGACCACATGAAAACTACTAAGCATTTATCTCAGACGGTCAACATTACCTCCACAGATACACAGTCAGTAGTAAAGTGGATAAGATAAAGCGGTACCATGGTTTACAGAGAGAGCATGAGTGATCTTCACATTTAGAGCTGACTCATGTGTCCCCACTTTTCTCATGCTGCCATCACAGGATGGGTGTGTTAGACTGCGGGATTTCAATCGTACATGTTAATCACAATATTAGGACTTCAGTTCATTTAAGCCATGTTTTAATATATTTCTGTTTTATTTATTTATTCTTTTATTTAATCTTTGCGAAGCGTTTAATGTAGCCGTCGATTTTAGTATCATACAAACACAAGCTTACATTTTAAACTGCAGTTAGGCATAAAGAACAACAGGGACTCTCACAAATACCATCATAACTGTGATTTTGGAGCAGGTACTGATTTTTTGTGTATTTTGTGTGCACTAAAGTAGAAGATTAGTAAGTTAATGGTCTGCTGCAGCATATAGTGAAATGTTACTCAGCAACTGGAATGACAGTTATTGTGTGCTGCAAATAAGAGCACAGGTCGAGTGTTTAATGGCCAGACTGCACCTTCAGAACTGTTGTAATGGTAAAATGTGATGAATGCTCTCGCTGATTGAGATTTGCAGCCAATAATCTTCCCCATGTTCAGTTTCATGTGAACATCTGGTTGGTGTGGGTGTGGGCACCGAGTGGTGTGTGTTCCATAATGAACGGACCAAAATTGCTTTTTTTTTAGATGTAGATTTGGTTTAGAGGTGTAGAAGATCCGGTGCAATTGCAGTAGAGAACGCAGAGACGAATTAGTTAAAAAGAAATGAACTGCTTCCTAAAGAACAGCTATTACCTAAAAGGATTCCTTCTATACTGCAGAGGAAGTATTACATATGTTACTCATTACAATAGCATGAAACACTTTATATATTTATTATTTTAAAATGTAGAGCACGCATCTTTCAAGTGCAGATACAGAAAATCACCTTTGAGGCAGGTGAGCCGAACCGCAGGAAGAGCAGTTTGTTTGATTAAAGTCACACCGCATTACACCTGCGGTACACATGTGGTAGCCCTAACAAACGCGGCTAATAATCCTCCGCCAGGCAGCGCAGAAGCTGTAGGTGGGGAGCCGGAGGCTTTGAGGTTCTCTGTTTGTGTTTGTTTGTTTGAAGGGATGAGCTCGGATCAGATCGCCGGGGTGGATGAAGAATTAAACAGCAGGCGCGACAGGATACTGGCATCGACTGCTTTCTGCGTCCCCTAGAGAAGAACCTTGCATCCATTTTACACAATTCTTTTGCAAAGCTCAGTGCACAGGCATTGTTTTTATGGCATTTTCTTAAATCTGTTTCATCTGCAAGATAGAAAGTATTGGTTAAGGGTTGACAGCGTTAAAATGCAAGTCTTGCTTCCGGGTATAATACCAGTCAATATTCTTCAAAACTGGTGATGAAAGGTTATTGTAGGGAATTATTCAAAAAGATCAGGTGAATTAAAAGTAAAGCTCTCTGACTTGTGATGTATCAGACCTATATGCACAGCAGCAGAAATAACCTGTTTGAGTCTACAGAGTGGTGGGAAAAGTCTCATTTTCTCAAGGAGAAAATAAAGAAAGATATAAATATGAGAGAAGTGTTAGATATGGGCTCTTTAAAAAGTGAATGTGCACAGAGAAGTAAAATAAGACTTCTTCCTCACTTTTTCTACTTCTGGAGAAAGGTCTCTTTTGGCTCCGTCATTTCCTTCATAAAATGTTCTTATCACAGCTGAAGTGACACTGGCCCGGCGCCATGTTTCCAATAAGAGCCTCAGATCCCCGAAGCAGTCTAAAGTCTGTCTCCATTACATTCAAACTGCTTGCGCTGACCCCCTCTCTCCTTTCATCCAGGCCAGCTGATATGAAAGAAAAACCTTCATCACTCATCTCATTCCTTATTTATACTCAATAGGGCTCCAAATTTAGACAACTTTGGGACTTTTTTTGCAAAACCACTACAGTCATGGGCACTGTGGAAATGGTAACTAATTTTAAGAAGATGTCATTTTAGATTTGCTTAGTTTTGTTCAAAAAGTATGAGGAGCTCCAAAAGTCACAGAGACTTTATATTTCATATTGCGCTATCGGTCTCATACAAAGAAAGTGCAGAGTGTATCCAATATTTATAGGGAATGGAACCATTTAAGCTTGAAAGAAGAAAAGTGTTCTCTTTTTTGACTTGCATAAAACAAAAGACCATCCAAACAACTGCCAATGTGTTTTGATTAGGCAAAGTATTCTTTGGTAAAATGAATCTTCATGGTTAGGACTATGCTGTACAATAAGTAAGATGGATAATTCTGGTGGGGTGTGGCCTCAGTCCAGATCTAACACACCCAATTCTATTAGAAGAACACTGAATCAAATGCCTGCACATACTTGAGCTCAGCAGGAGATGGATTTGCCGCTGCCTGGGTAGATGTATCTAAACCCCAGCATGCTATTAATGTGCAAAGCTTCTCAGCTCATGGTAGTTCACAAGCGGTAATCCAGTGTTCTGCCAAAGACTGCACCATAAATTCTCGCCGCTTCTTCAGGAAAAAAGTTGTGGTTTAGCTTGTTTTTTTTTGTTTTTTTAATTGCACCTTTATGCTGGACTCCGGAGTAGCTGGAATGGGTGCGTGTGGTATACGTCCAAATTTCCCATACTGATATGAATCCAGATGCAAAAATCTGGCTTTATGTGCTCCTCTCTCCTCTTGCACTTTTTAAAGAAGCCCAATGCTGCCTTTTATTGCAATAGATGTGCACTGTGGTGTGATGTGTGTTCCTGCTTACTGTTTTCTTTCCAAAAATGGTAGTTTCTTACTAGAAGTTTTGGTAGATCATGTATATTACATATTAAAGTAGGACAGTCTCAATGTACAGTGTTTCAAGTTTACAGCACTCAGTCCCACGCGGGAAACCCCGTTTGCGTCGTACCTGCGGACTAAGTGGGTGAACTAGTTACGTTGTGCACACTGGAAGAATTTGCGGTAACACGATGTAAGAGCGAGGGTGCTTTCCTTTTCCATTTTAGTGGCTTAGTTGTGTTTCTTTGTTCTATATTATGATTTTACGACTGTGTTTGGGTCGGTAAGTGATAGGCTAGGGTGTGTTTCTACTTCCACCAGCGTTACATCATTGTCGTAGGAACGGATCATAAATCGAGGACCCATGTAAAAAAGGTAACAGTATCATTAAGAAATGACATCACTGAAGGAGAAGTGTAGCATAAAAGATAATAATAAAACATTATTTTTAATGTCCAAAGAGACTAGGCTTGTCACAATACTGAAATTTCAAACTAGATTCTGATATTCAATACTACAGGGGGGAGTAAAACAATTATTAAATAAATAATTTAAAGTCTGCTCATGGCTCCTCTCTGCGGAGGAGAGCTTCGGTCCCTGTAAAGTTTTGCACTAGGTTTGCGCATTTCCATCGCATGAGCGTGGTTCGGGGTGGGGGGGTGGTTAATGCACATCTCTTGCAGTCCGCCCCTGGGTCTGGGGGAGCTGATGCTCCGTGTAAAATTTTGCGGCGTAATGTTGTAGCTCCCCCTGGCTCTCTATGGAGGGAAAAAAAATGGCACGCACCTTTAAATTACTCCCGAACCAGCTGTCATGTAAACATTGAGTCCTCCAGGTAGCCGAGCGAGGGGCTGACTGCTGCAATGCCTGTTGGAAATTGATGTAGTCTGCTGGTGATTTCCATGAACCGGCAGATGCAAAACTGGCATTTAAGTATCGATATCAGCGCTAATTGATATAACTCAATAATATCAGAGAATCGATTTTTTTGATAACATTAAAAGTGACAGTGGTTAGTCCCCTGGAGCATCTTGGGGTTAACGTCTTGCTCAGGAGCCCAGTGGTGACATGCTGAGGGTAGGATTCAAACCCATGACCTCTTGGTCCAGGGGCAAGTATCTTACACTCGGGGCCCCCCCCTCCCGTAAATTGCTGTCTAAATGTAGCTAACAAGGTTTATTTGTGCAAAGTTGATTTTTCAGCACATCATACCTCTAATACCCTTTCCAAATCAGAGGCCTACTTTAAGATTTGTGGTGCAGCAGTCCTGTAGTGTGTCCAATGGGAAATGTGAGGTGTTCTGAGGTGCCAGGTACCACTGTACATGCCCTCGGGTTTATCGACACAGACTGGCACACAGAGCCCTTTACTAATGATAACTCCCCAGGCTCCCTGCCGGCACAGTTGCATCAGAGCTCCAGCAACTACTGCAGATCCATTAAAGTGGACGACTGGGCATTGTCTGTATCAGTGTGTGCCTTTCTCTGAGCTCACCTAAAACTGATTTATTTTAACAATCTGTTCTTCAGAAGGACCAAGGAAAGGCATACAGCCATGTAGCACCAGTTCTTCATGTCTCCTCCTATTCTTTCACAGCTCGGTTCTCATGTATGTCTTTTATGTGGGACCAGAGGCTCCTAAAGAAAATTCAGAATCGTATTGTTCTTTTTATTCACTCTCTTTTCTTTGGCTCTCTCTTTTTTCCAAGCTGTTCTTCTTGGCCCTGCAGTGGGCGTATGGCGGTCTGAGGTTTCGCTCTGTTCTCTTGGCACAGGTATCACTCTTCATACTTGAAGAGGCGAACCTTTGGACCTTTCTGCTCCACTGCTCTTCCCGCCAAGATCAGCCGTTTTAGCTTCGCCTGCCAACCAATTTTTACAGAGAAACTGCACCACAATGATAACTTAATTTAGCTCTCATATATCCCCCCGGCAGATTGTTTCAGCCACTTGGAAGAGAGTGGCATCCTGTCAGCGCAGATATTCTGTCCCTGCCCTGAGAGAGACAAGCTGCGTGTGAAGTTATTAACCCCCTCTCTCGCTGTGAAATGGTTTTGAACCTGCCTCTTCAAGGTGAGGGAAGAGCCCGAGCAGCAGGATGAATGCTCCATACCTGCCCCTCTCAGTGGAGAGAGAACATCAAAATAGTGTAAGGATTTTTAAAGAGCAGGCAGAAGGAGCTCTGACGACCCAAAAATCAATGCCGGAGAGAAGAAAAACGCTTTCCTTATGGAACATATCAAAAGTAGTAATCACTAACACTGGATGACAGATTTATCGCATGACTATCTGTCTATATATTCAATCTGTACAGTATGTCTGGCTATATCTGTATCATCAAAAAGTATTTTTGTTAAGTATTTAAACTCTTTAAAGACAAAGATTCTGTCTGTCTCACAAACTCCGCTATGATTTAGTACAAAATGCTAATGTTTCTATCATCAATCTATTATAATCTATTACACTGGTCCAGTGTTTATTCTGTCCGTACACACAGTTAGAAATATTTTGAATCTTTTTTTAGCATTGGAACTAACTGAGCTAAATTACCATTCCGAACAAAATTAAGCCCTTTTAGCACTTATTATTAACCCACCTACTCGCTCACTCACTTTCTGTAGCTCCCTTTAAACCCACTCACTCACTCACTCATTTTCTGTAGCTCCCTTTAAACCCATTCACTCGCTCACTCACTTTCTCTAGGTCCCATTAAACCTACTCACTCACTCACTCACTCACTCACTCACTTTCTGTAGCTCCCATTAAACCCAGTCACTCACTCACCCACTCACTTTCTGTAGCTCCCTTTAAACCCATTCACTCACTCACTTTCTGTAGCTCCCTTTGAACCCAGTCACTCGCTCACTCATTTTCTGTAGCTCCCTTTAAACCCATTCATTCGCTCACTCACTTTCTCTAGGTCCCATTAAACCCACTCACTCACTCACTCACTTTCTGTAGCTCCCTTTAAACCCATTCACTCGCTCACTCACTTTCTGTTGCTCCCTTTAAACCCATTCACTCACTCACTTTCTGTAGCTCCCATTAAACCCAGTCACTCACTCACTCACTTTCTGTAGCTCCCATTAAACCCAGGCACTCACTCACCCACTCACTTTTTGTAGCTCCCATTAAACCCACTCACTCACTCACTCGCTCACTTTCTTTAGCTCCCTTTAAACCCACTCACTCACTTTCTGTAACTCCCATTAAACCCACTCACTCACTCACTCACTCACTCACTCACTCACTTTCTTTCTGTAGCTCCCTTTAAACCCAGTCACTCACTCACTCACTTTCTGTAGCTCCCTTTAAACTCACTCACTCACTCACTCACTCACTCACTCACTTTCTGTAACTCCCTTTAAACTCACTCACTCACTCACTCACTCACTCACTCACTCACTCACTCACTCACTCACTCACTTTCTGTAACTCCCTTTAAACTCACTCACTTTCTGCTTCCGCTTAATCCTTGCAGGTACCTGGAGATTATCCCAGGGTCAACAGGCATGAGGTAGGAGCTCACCCTTGGCGGAGCGCCAGAAAAAGGTCAAATAGTTCAGCGTATTCATATTCTGTGCATAAGGAAACTAAGTGGTCTTTTCTACAACATACCCATGATGTCTTTGCCTCTCCCTACCATACTTGCTTTCTACACTTTAAATTCCTTGCAACAGCCATAGATCATCTATGTTTACCTTGTGATTTGCACATAGCTCTTGACTCAAACAATTAAAACAGTAACGCCATTTTTAATCCAGACAGTAGTGTGTTCAACAAGTCCACTAGCTTAACCTACCAGCACCTCCTATGATGAGCTACCTGCTCAGAATTTAGAGTAGAACATTTCTCTCTCATTTTGAGGATTATCTTGCCAACCTGCAGTTGACAGAAGAAGCACTAGACACTAGCACTAGAAACTACTTAGTGAGCTTTTTATATTAATGAAATAAATAAGGAAAAATATGTTGTGTTTTTTTTCCTGGTTAATTACCGTTTTTCTTCCTTTTTACTAACATGTTAATTGTTAAATGAACTGCTTGTATTTTAGAATTCTTCATTTGCTCCTTACCTCCTCTACAAGGCCTTGTAGAATTTCATACCTGCTCTATTCATGCAGAAACCTTTGCTAATTTGATATAATGCATATCTCCATGTCTAATGTGCAAACTATTTTTGACATGCTTATAACATATATGTACAGAAGTACCTATTTATTAAAAAAAAAAAGTCAAGGCTGTACTGAAAAGTATTTAGACATCCTGTTTGAGTATTCTATTTAAAAGTTAATTATGCCAAAAATGGTGCAGAAATAAAAATGTTACTATGCAAATTGCAGCTGATATCGTTATAAAAGATGCTGCCAACTTGCTAAAATAGAACAGACATGTTTGTCCAAATTAATACATCACTTTTGGTCGGCAGGAGAAGGGTTGCGTGTATGTGCTTCTCTGCAAAGGCACTGCAGAAACTTCTGAGACATTGCAGGTCACCTGGTAATATGAGAGTAGAATTTGATTTGATTTTCCAATTTGATTTCATAGGTATTTTAACAAGAAAATGTCCCAAAATATACAGAAAATGAACTTATGACTCATTTCTAAAAGATCCGAGTCTATCAGAAGGACCCATGTAATCTTGGGAAAGTGAAAGTAGTTTACCAAAAGGAATAAGCCCATACTGAGCAATAATGCTGCAAAAGGTTTATTGGTTCTTTCTTATTTCTTACAACTCCAACCTGTAACTGCCCCCAGAGGCTTCACAACAATGTACTGATGTTATTATTTCATGGTGTCTGAATACTTTCTTCCCTATTAGTTTAATTTTTAAGCATATTTTTGTACATACAAATGAATTCATACATTTTTGTTCATATTTATAAGTGTAATATTTATCATATTTATAATATATGTGTAGATTTATAATGCATATATATTATATATTATACTAAAAGAATATGTGAATAAAAGACTATAGCAGGTGTACGATTCAAGGAAGTAAATTAAATTAAAAGTAAAGATATTGAACCTTTGCTTAAGGTGGAAGGTTTGTTCAACTTTAAAAAGATTCTTCGTGCTCACATATCTCCCTTACATCATGTTAAAATAAATCTACAGGTATTTTGATCATGCTTGCACTGCTGGAAGATCAAATGATGCTTTATCCTTAGGCCTTGGGCTCACTTCAATAATCCCTCCCTCCCTCCCTCCATCACTCCCTCTCAGTCTCTGTCTCTCTCCCTCTCTCCCCTATCAGGTAACAGGCTAAAAGAGTATGGTCTGTTTTGTTTTGGACCTAAAAAGCATATTTGGCTCGCAATGCATAAAAATGCTTAAAAGAGGTCTAATTTATTACCCCATTGTGAAATTGAGAAAAGACATCAGCCATTATATATTTGTATGTTGACTAAGGGCTTAAACAATTCGAGAAAGATCTCCAGATGTACTCTAATTGTATTCAGTGGCTTTTACAAGTCAGTAGTGACGAATAAAAAATACAATATTTAAAAATATTTAAAATATAAAAAACATAATATTTCCTGGCTGATATAACATTCCTGGAACATATTATGCAAAACTAAAATCAACTTATAAAAGGTCTATGGGCTACAAAACATGTTCATGAAGTTCTTTGCACAAAAATCACTCTCACATAACGAGATTCACCAGCTTTATTATTGATTGTTTTGGTTACTTTCAGAATGAGCCATTTGGATTGCTCTCTTATTGTGATGTCACAATAAGGGAAATTTGCATAGAAACCCCCTGCTGGTTTTACGAGCACGGTTCAAGACACCGAGCGCTATGGCTACAGGCAGAGGCAAGTCACTTATGAAGTGTTGTGTTCATCTCGCTCTGGGTCCAACTCAGGGTCCAACATATAGGGCTGATAGCGCCTCTGTTTTCTGTGTGGTGGCGCTGTGGACAATGGGAGCCACACTGGGCTCAGGGCTGGTGGGGTCGTGGCATACAGTCGGTCTCATTGATGTGCTAAGCGCCAGGGCGGTTCTAATGCTAGGGAGTATAGTCTTGGGATTAGTTTTAACCTTTGTCTCCACCCTCTGGTGGAAATATGTGCTTATCTGTTCTTGTCCCTGTTACAGTCCTTATAATGGTTTTCATCATTGCCCAGTTATTAATGTTTTGTTTGTTCCTGCACCCCTCACAGTCCTTGTTGTTGTACCCATCACTGTTATTGTCCCTCTCCCCATAGTTATATCCTAGTTTTCTGGGTAGAGTCAGCCCCCTATTTCACTTCTCAGCCTCGGTTCCCTCAGTTCAGTCTCTACCTGCATTCCCAATTTCCCAATCTCCAATCCAGTTTCCATTGGTTCACTCCCAAGTCTTGTTCAAAAGTCTGTTCTTCCACCATCTTGTCCTAAACCTCTCTTTCTGTCTAGTCCTTGATCTCTCTTCTCTCAGTCCAGTCCACAGTGTCTGTCGCCACGTCTCTTTCCTCACAGTCTGGTCCACACTCATCTTCCTCAGTCTAGTCCCTGGTCTCAGTCTTCTGTATTTGTTTAGCCTCTTTCTGCCTTTGTTTTCCTCAATCCCATGCGGCTTTTTGGTTTGGTTTTCAGTTCCACCTTAGTCCTGCCCCTTAATCAGTTTATTCACCTGTGTCTGAGTCATTGTTTGTTGCTCCACTCTGACACTTTCTGTGTTTTTCCATATGGATTATTCCCGGATGTTTTCTTTTCTTTACCCCATGGTATCTGTCGTGCAGAAGCCCATGTTTATTTGCCTGGATCTGTGTTTACCTTGGTTGTGTGCCTTAGTCATATTTTCCAGTTCCTGAATAATAAGTGTGAAGGTTAATAACCGAAGAATAAATCTGCCGTTTAAGGGCTGAATCTCACTTTTTAAACTTGTGACTTATCAAACCTATCGTTTCTCTTTCTCTTTAGTGCTGCTGATCAAGATTTCTGGATAAACAGTGTAGGGTTCAAGATCTGCAAACACTGAAAGAGGTTCAAGCGCAGCAAACACTTTGAAAAGGAAATATGAGATGCCTAAAACCGTACTAGTTTGGATTTCCCAATCCTGTGTCTCAGACTGGTGCATCCAAACAGACTGCAATCCAATAACTTTCCATTGACAGGTTTCCCGTCTGTCATCTTTATTTAATATTCTAAATTATGTAGGGATTGGTCACTGGTGCAATATATTAAAACTGCCTTAGATTGGAGTCCAAATTTAATTAGTCAAGGGGTGTTTCACAAGTTAATCAGATACACTTTCGGACCTCTAATTAAGAAGAATAATTATTAACACCCTTCTCCCACAGGACAGGACACGGGAGTTCATATTTTACAGCATTAATTACGTGTCTTGAAAGTATTTGGTGACGTTTTTCACAGCAAGTGTGGCATGACCAAGGAAATAATTGTTTTGATTGGCGCTGCTGCATTCATATATCACCTGAGTAGCCTTTCTGTCTCTCTTACTTTCTGTTAATCAAACACACAAATATGCACAGAGAGAGAGAGAGGCCTGCATTTAGGTTTACTTTTTATGGTTCCTCAGAATGCTGCAGAAAGTTCAGCTGAATTGAATTGACCATCCTTACATTCATAGGTCCTTTTTTTCTTGAGTATGACTACTGAAAAAACTTTTTGCTTCTGATTAAAATCTCCCATTTCAGTCCACTAGTACTCCATTAGTAATCAATTTATCAAAATGTAAATTCACAGTAAATTGACTATAGGGGGTTTTGTTACAGTGGTGACATGACAACACCTTGTGCAATAAAATGATCAATAATATGGGAGACTTCACCATAGGGCTGGGCGATATGACTGAAAACTGTATCATGATATCAGTGTTTCATATCAGTCGATATCGATAATTATTGATATTTTTTATGACCCATTTAAAATAAGGACCAGGAGAAAAATATATTACATTTAAA
>JBBJLR010000040.1:14943020-14958927 GCA_037577145.1 Brachypetersius gabonensis | reverse complement strand
CACACACACACACACACACACACACACACACACACACACACACACACACACACACACACACACACACACACTTCCAACTCCTTTCAAGTTTGGGCCAGACAGGGATTGAAACCACTATTGCTGTTTATCACTCACTCAAATGAAGTTAGCACTGCTGAGCTGAACTCCTGGCTTTAATTTATTAACTACTTCTGATTTCATGAACTAGATCTCCATATTGTCCTGTTAGATCATTCATGTTTTTCTTGGCCTCATTTTGTACCTATTAAGGTCTGAGTCAAAAGAACATGCCTCAATCTAAACACTGGACCTTATTAAAAATTGAAATATACCAAACATGAAACAAAAAAAAGATGCTTTTGCAATGCTGCTGACTTCCTTCTGCATGTTTTCTTTTTTTTTTTATTCTTGATGAGGGCGGGGATCGTGTATTGATTTATGAAATCAATAAGAAGAATTTGCTGTTTCTTTTTCTTCTTCCTTTTCATTCGCATGCATGAGTATTCTGTTCTGTTCTGTTGAGTCTTAGATGTGGTTTGTTTACACACACAGCAGTCAGCGGCCTGTGAGTGATTGCCACACGCAAATGGAAACTGTTGTAGCTTTTAATGAAAGTTACAGTAAAATATCAATATTTATTGACTATCATTTATAATTTTGTCCAGTTTATTGGCACCGTTCTTACATACATTTTCTCTTATAAGGTGTATATAGTAAGAAACAGCAAAGACTGATACCAGCCTCTATAGTCTTTTCAACCTTATTCAACCTCTACCCTTCGCTTTTACCACTTATCCTCTGCCATCTCCCGTCTTGTGATCTTAGCCCTCAACATACTCCCTACTGCTTTAACGGCTGGGAGTGTTGCCCAGAGCCCCCAGACAAGAAGCCCATAGTTATATTTCAAATAGGGGGAGCGAAGATTACAAGTCAAGAAGATGAGGATGGTTCAGATGAGGAGCATTTTGGAAGAAGAAAAAGCTGTCAGGAGTGATTCACTTCCACCCCCCCGTCATATGCCGCTGCCTTCTCGGTCTGACACCCACTAATTGTCTTTGAACTTTCCCCTGCAATGATTTCTCATCTCCCCCAGATTTATTTGGTTCTCCAGTCTCTGCTGTTAATGAATTTTAGCAATCAGAGGATTATAATGTCAGCAATAGGTCATGAATAGGTCGTAAATGAGTGATTCGTCTCTAAACGGGGGGGCCATTCATAATGGATCTGCAGGAGAAAGAAGAACTAAAAAAAAATGTGTGTATTAAGTTTAGTTGAAGTGCTTAGTCATTGCTGTACATTAAAATGCTAATCAACAGAAAAGCCCCTTAAAGCTTCCCAATCTCCTGCAGAGAGCATATCCCTCATATTTACCAGCTCTGGCATATTCAACAATAACAGTGAAGCACAAGGACTGTCCATTATTATTGAAAGTATAAATGATTACAAGTGTCTAAATATAAACGAGTCATTTGGAGGGTATTTTTGTTGTATTCAAACGCAGAAAAGTGTTATTTAATTAAGAAATGGATTATAGAATCAAATTGATTATATTGTGGGAACATCTCTGGTTTGGGACCATCTCTCATTTCGGCTTGCTTTTTGCCCTCTGGATGTGTGGGCCTTATCACCAAGAGCCCTGACTCTCTCTTAAATCTCTCTCCCTCCATTCGGAGAGGCCCTGAGGTTTATCTGTTATGTCGGAGATAGGTATCGGCAGGTTGCAGTATGGGTGCTGTAGGAACAAGTGGCTCTTCCTGCTCCAGAGTGGCTCTCTATGGACTCTCTGTTTGTTACAACTGAGTGCAATCAATAGTGCCAAAGAGATTAGGGAGGGCCTTCATCTGATAACAGAAAAAAAAAGAATAGAAATAGAAATAAAGTCAGGAAAACACAATCATATTCCTGCTCGCCGTTGACTAATTGGACTGTCACAAGCGTTAATCATCTGCGCATGATGCTCTGACAAGTAGAAATATTAAAAACAGGAGAGAACTCTCACATGCATTGTTGAGATTTGACTGCTGGCTATTGTTGATGCGTCCTCTTTAAATAATCCAATAACGCTTGTGTTGATAGTGGAGGATGGGTGGTGGGTGTGCATGTGCATATATGTGTGTGTGTCTGTTTGTGTGTTTCTGAATGCAGTTTATCACGCTCTTCCCATGGGTATATCACACATACTGACACACAGGCTTGACACAGTATAATCTAAATGTTGCATGTGGTATTTGCAGTGTGTGTCAAAGCCTTTGCAAAATAATCGATATGAGAATGCATGACTGCACACATCAGGTTAATTCAGTATTACTCTGTGAAGATTATGCTAAACCTAAGTATTTTATTTGATTTTACCCCAACCCCCCCCCCCCCCCTCCTGTACAAGCCCCTCCTGTTACTTGAAATTTGTCTTTATTTATTTATTCATTCGATTTTTTGCATAATTAAACTAGATCATACAGGGGGAGAGACGACAGAAAGAAAAGAGATGGGAGAAAGGAAAGAATAGGAAGGGAGACAGCAGAGATAGAGAGAAAAAGGAAGAGATCCAAGTGAAAGTAGCTGCATCGCTCCAACTGCTGCATCTGAAAAACAAAAACCAGCCACACAAACACAGAACAGAACACAAGCCAACAGCAACGCTGTAACAGCAGCCTGTGGTCCTGGGTAGTGTTGTGTATGTGTTATATGCAATTACCTGAGTGGGCGTGTGTATGCTTATGTGTGTGTGAGCGTATGTGTGTGTGCAGGTGTGTGTGCATGTGTTTGTCTATGATGCATATATGGACATGGCCTTCCATGATAAAATGACCAAGTACCAGCCCATAATTGCAAAGATTAGTACTGATATTTGGCAATTTGGGACACGTTCACATTAGTGGGCTACGACTGGCAGGGCTAACTAAAGGAAAATCCAAACAGCTGGCGAGGTTCTGCTCTGTGTCAGTGGTTATAGACAGGCTTGCTGTGTGGTGCAGACAATGTTTTTTGTGCCCATTATTGTCAAAGCTGTAATTTACCTCTGAAAATTATTTGAATCCTGTTTAGTGAAATGTGATTGGTCGGTTCGAATAAAGAATTCAAAATGTGTGTATATGTGTGTGCATGTATGCCCCTAAGTACCTATATGGATGCATATGTGTATGATGGTATGTGTGTGTATAAGTGAGTGCCTGTGCGTGTGTATGTGTGCATGTATGCATTTAACTGCCTGAGTATGCCTGTGTGTACACGTGAGTGCGCGTGTAGTGTCCGGGTTTGTCATGGAATGTTTTGTAACAAGGGTGAAGGACCACTATCATGCCATCCCAGCGTCCCATGGAAGCTGAGGAAGCCCGGCGGCCGTACAGCAGTCCCACTGGAGGGCCGTGTGCGCACAGCGCGGGACCCTAGTGCTCAGAAGCCATCTGCCCACCGGACAGGCGTCCCACCCCACCTGCCCAAACCATAATTATTTAAAAATATACTTGACTGGAATAAGCATAATTGTTAGCATCTTGCCTAACTAGGAGACACAGTACATGTCACAATAGTTTGAATTAAAAAAAAATACAGGGCGTGTGGACAGGCATTTAATCATTTAATCCTGACATTTTAAACTTAGATTAATCTCATATTAGACAAAAATATATACCTACATTGTTTTAAATATATATATATATATATAAAAGTTTATCTTATCTTTAAGACTCGGGCAGCAAGATGGCAGCGTAGATGCGAGATGCGCGGAAAGAATCGGGTGCTGACGGTTTGTCCCATGACTCCAGTTAGTTTGTTTCTTTATTTAAGCTGCTGCTACAATGAGACAAATGGCCAATCCACTCTCACACCCTATGTGTGTCTCTGGTTTGTGTGTTTCTGGTTCTGGTTTTCAGTTATTGCCTGGCTTGTGCTCCCTTGTGTGTCTTAGGTCCCTCTACTGTTGATGTCTGCCCCTCTCTGGTCCCCGTGTTCTGGTTCCAGGCAGCCTCGCTGCTCAGGGCCTAGTTGGCCCGCCCTAACTGCTTGCGGCTGCCTCCTTATCGGCTGCCCTGAACCGTGAGCGTGCCAGCCTCTCTCGTCAGGAGAGCTAGGCCTGTCCTTAAAGTGAGCCCCAGTAAAGGGTCTTTGTGGGTTCTGCGTGTGGCCACAGGGCCTCCTTGTTTGGTGTGGAATTAGTTGACTGTGGGCCTCATCAGGCAGGCATGGCTGGCTCAGTGTATTTATTAATGGAGCCTTGCTAGGAGCCATATGTGGATGCTGGGCCCTCTCACCAGGCGGATGCCTCCTGAGAGATTGACAGCCATGCCCCTCAGTGTTCTTCGTAAGATAGATATTTCCTGTCTGTGTTCTCTAAGATAACTGTACCCTGCCTGTTATAACCTGTTTGGTTCCTGATATACATAGCCTACACATGAATGTCTGTCAGTGTAAACACTGCCCCTCTGTTCCTGTAATCCCTGTGCCTCATGAGCCAGTGCTACATGTCCACTTTGCTTCCTGTTTCCCATGTTGTTGTTTTTTTTCCAATAAAACTGGTTAAACAAAAATGATGTTAGTATTATCAATAGTAAAAGTTTTATGGTACAGCGTGCCACTCCAAACCACTATTTGTGTTAACTAGTACAACATCAGCAGAAATTTTATTTAGTTACCTGTAGTAGTTATATCCACCTTGTAACTGACCACAACATTTTGTGTATATAACATAGTGTAGTGAGAATTTTATTTAGATTTATACCATATTTAATATTGTTCTGGTCTTCCTTTCTGCAGCCATAGTATAAGCAATTTCCTCCGGGATCAATAAAGTCTTCTGATTCTGATTTTTCACACAATTGCTCTCCCTACTGTACACTTCCTATCCACTTTATGAGCACCACGTACCTCCACTGTGTTGGTGTACAATTACAGACTGTATCTGTTGTCATGCACAATTTGGTAGCCACCATCTACCTCATTCATCACTGGTCAGCCCCTGTCACACTAGTATCAGGTGCTGCAGTGTTACTGTTTTTGTTCTTTCTTTTTATTCAGCCAAGAGCAGCTCTCTGGTGAGCCACCAGTGAAGGACTAGAGGTTCGCTAACACAAGTTGTCCATCAACAGATGGGCTTTGATGCACTGCACACCTTTATAGTGCCTGTAACCTGTTGCTGTTTCTAATAAAGTGGACATGGTGCAGTGCTTAAGTCGCGAAGTATGTTGAATAAATAAGAACCCAAGCGGCTTCTAGAGACAATGTGCAAATAACAAGGACACAGGAGACTGAATGAACTGAATCAGAGAGTTGTATCGCTTAATAATGCTGCCTCGCTGAAAACAGTGCCCAGTCTAATAGTTTGTTGACCTTTAACTTTGTATATGGTGAGCATTTGCCCAGGCATTGCTTTGACAACTGTATACAACATCACAGCATTTATTTCCATCCAGATTTGCAATTATGTTTGGCTGAGAGAACCACTCCATAAAATCTTCTCCAGCACATCCCAAAGACTTTCAGTTGGGTTAAGGTCAGGACTCTGTTGTGGCCAATTCATGTGTGAAAATGATTCCTCATGCTTCCTGGACACTCTTTCAAATTTGAGACTGATGAATCATGTCATTGTCACACTGGACTATGCCCATGTCATCAGGAATAAAATGCATTGATCGGATAACCTGGTCATTCAGTACATTTAGGTACTCAGTCAACATTTTATTGCCGCACAACAGTGCTGAGCCTGGACCTGACCAACCCAAGAACCTCAGATCGTAACGCTGCATCTTTTCAATGACCATCAACATGGATGTTTAGGAAATGAGAAGTTACTCATCGTATCATTTTGAGTTAGATATTAATCACTGTAGTAATTATCCAATTTGCTTATTTAAATCCAAGCAGCACTTTTGGATAGGCACTGTCCCTTTTAGGAATATCAAAGGCTTTCACTAGCAAATGCACACATGGTTAACTCACAACAGGCATGCAACCTGGCTAATAAATGTAAGGAATAAATAGGAATAAAAATCATAATCAGAAAGCTCCTTTAGTTTTGTGTCAGTGCATAATGATGAAAATGAAGACGGGGGGGAAAAAAGTCATTATCCTTGCCCCGATCCTTGTCTGAGCCTGATTAAGTAATCTATTGTTTCTCCCCAGAAGGCAAACAAGTTAATATTTATGGACGTAGGGAGATAATTGTCATTCCCATAATTGTGCGATTGTGAACCATTTAATTCTGCAAACTCTCCACTCAGCTACACAGACTCAACTAACATGGCCCATTTAATTCATTTTCATAAAAATCAATACAGTCCTTTAGGGGGACAAAGGTAAATGACTCCATTAAACGCCAGGCTCTAATCAATGCATAATGAATATGTGATGTCTTGGGGAAGGTTAGGAGAGGTCACATGTTTGGACGTGCCTGGCATAACCAACTATAGGTCTAAATTAATTTTGACGGTCCTCTTTAGTCAAATTTGATTCCTAATGGCAGTCCGATCACCTAAAAAATCTTTCCTCAAACAACACTGTCCGCTTGCGTTATCCAAACATGGCTGTTTGCTTGGCCCTTGTCAATTCCGGATGGGCGAGTGTTTGATGAGGGGGTAATGAAGACGTATCGGCCAGGTTTAAAATGTTTCCACGAGCTGCTGTTAGCTTGAGCAATGTTACCATCACCAGTCATTAGAGGTTGAGGCAATAATCAGAGGGCTGACCTTCTGCAAACTGGTTAAGCCACCTTAACATTTCAGTACACCACACATTTTAATTTGACCCTACAAACCACAACAACATACCGATGGACCAATTAACTTGTGAATCAATATTTGTACTATTTGCCATGACTTACAAAGCATGTCTGTGAATAAAGTGGTGGCAAACAACAATGATGGTGCAGGTATCGGCCGGTGTAGACCAGAGAACCGCACAAAACCACATCACTGTACAACACAGAAAGTTACATATCATAGAAGATGAAAAAACATCTTATTTGTTGCGATGAGGTTTTAAGTAATATTCAGCCATTAAATATTTACACAAGCATTACTGAACGCCTTGCCAAATGTGGAAAAACAAAACACACACACACACACACAAACCTGAGGCCTACTGTGATGAAATGTCAAAATTAAAATTTGATGGAGTATTCTGGGAAAGAAAATGATATTACTTAATTGAAGACGATTTGGGATGATAATGAGGATTGTAATTCATTCATTAGCAGATTCATTAGCAGGCAAAATGCCTTCCTCCTCTTTAGTGTCTGGAAAGAGGGGGGGGGGGGGGTGTCTTTTGGTGCTCAGTGTTATAACAAGCCAGCCATGTGACTTACTGTTAGCTAATAATGGACAGCACTCAGTGTTTCACTCATACAAATTGCTGGTGAGGGGAAGGGGCGGGGGGTTTACATCGCCCCTAATTTAATAGTTCCAGCATCTAGCATACAAGACATCTCAAAATAAACTCAACAACAGAGACAATTTTTTTAGGGAGTTAGTTAGTGGGTCACAGGTAGACATGCTCACATAGGTCTGAGTGCCGGGTCCAGTGTGACTGACGCTGGGATCAGGGGCTGTACTGGTATGGACTGCCAGCTTAGCTCTTAAATTCTTTGCACTGAGGTGACATTTTAGACCTGATGTACACAGATGATACAAAAATTCCTTATTGCATGAATTGCAGAGAACGATATTCCTACCAACTGTTCCATCTGTCCGTCTTGAAACGTAAACTTTCCACTCACTGGGCCAAGCAGCGCATTCTCATATGCATTCTTCATTTTACTGAGCACCTGTGGCCAGAACTGGACTGGGTTAAAATCACGTAGTGCAATTAATCAGCATTATATTTTTAATGCAATATTTTTTCTGTGATTAATTAATCGAAATTAACGTGTTAATTCGACACCCTAATTAACATAAAAGCCACCTGTTTAACATTATGTTGGCCCTGTTTATAATGCTGAAACAGCTCTTATCTGTCGAAATATGGACACCATAGTCATATTCTGAAGTCCATGTGCCTATTGTAGGTGCTTTTGGTGATAGACGGGGTCAGCATGGGCATTCTGACAAGTCTGTAGCTACACAGCCACATATACAGCAAGCTGCATGTATTAAACCTTTGTGTATTAAAACCTTTGCTATAGACACCTTTAAAATTGAACAATCTGTGCTACAGTAGCTCTTCTGTGGAATATGAATAGACAGGCTAGCCTTGACCCTATTGCTGGTTCACAAGTAATCCTTTCTTGGACTGTTTTTTGGTACTGACCAGGAACACCCCACAAAACGAGCCATTTTAGAGACCCTGTGACTTCTGGCCATCACAATCTAGTCCAAATAAAAGTTGCCCAGATCCTTACGCTTGTCCATTTTTATTGCTTCCCATATCAACAGGTGCCATTTTAATGAGATTTTCAATGTTAATCGCCTTTATTTGTCAATATTATGGCTCATGGCTTATAGGTATCAGTAGGTATAGTATCAGTATACACAGTGATAAGCCATAAACATACAAATGCATTATTTCATATCTCTGTGGGCTGTTTAACTACAGAGACAGATTACAGAAATACTGTACAGCTACAAGCTACTGCTCCAAAAGCAGTAAAAGCGAGAGAAAAAAGGCAGTTGTACCTTTTAAATGAATTTTTAAACATAGGTAATGATTTTTTTCCCAAGTCAGTAAATGCATACTGACATACCTCAGATTTCATTCTTTTCTTTCTGTTACTCTCACTGAATAAATATTCCCCATGTCTCAAATAAGGTAAAACATGCCCTTCTGAATGCATGCTTGCACTTGTTCAGAAATTGCTTTGCTGCGTCTAGCAGAAACAGCTGGGAGAGCATCGTTACGTCTTCCTTTTGACACAATTTATACATGAATTTAATCCCTTTAAGGCCTTTTCTATCCTGACTGCTAGAATGCACTGTTTATTAAGTTGAATACTCTTGTTCTTAAAGTGTCTACATCAGATGGGATGACATTTTTCATCCCGTTTACATCTTACGGCGTTTACCTGGTGCTCTTATCCAGAGCTTAAGTAGTTGACATTCATTTTTCATGCCTTCGAAGCTAAACTTAACATCTGCTTTTAACCAAGTTACTACCAGCTAAGTTGCACACATTAACAAACAAAGTGACTCTGGATAAGAGCGTCAGTCATATGCCCCCTTTAAAAGAAATTGAAATGAACAATTTTCAGATTGCTGGGTACATTTGGACAACAGAAGGCTGAACACACGATCACATACACAAAACAAATTCCCACCAACAGTTATGCCGTCTGCGCAGTGAAGTGTGTGTGTGTGTGTGTGTGGGATTTAGAGGAGTGAGCCCTTTTGACTGGGTCCCAGCCCTCAGAGCACAGCATCGCTGATATCAGAGCCCAACAGATGCTAATAAGAAAACTTTTGTGCATTGTGTTAAGAAGCAACAGCCCCTGAACAGAAACTGTCACGGTTCATAAAGCGAAACCCAAGCTAAGAGCAGTATATCATTTTAATCATCAGTCCTCTGCCAGACCCGTAGTAATGGAAACTCTCTCTCACTGTCTTTGTCTCTCGCTCTTGCACTTTCAGTCTTGCACTGACTCTCTCTATCTCCCTCTCTCCCTCTCTCCCTAAGCCTAAGAGCATGACAGTCCTTTATTTACAGTTTGAGGGGGAAAAAAAGCAGAACACTTCTGACCCCTCATCAAAGCAATTGCAGTAATTACAGTTTGGCAACAGCTGTCACGGAAGCCATTAGATCTAATGAGACATTAAGCTTCTCCTTTTCACACACATTACCTTTCCTTGTTTTATGACAGGTACTATATATCCATAGTGAGGGTGCCAAAACATGGAAAACAGACTTCCTCCATTGTCATTTATATTTATATTCGTAATGTACTGCTTAATATAGTAAGAATGGCCAGAATCCAGTGGACAGGGAACATGGCTATGGTCTTCAAAACAATTAGGTCAGTTTTCATAAAGCTTACACCTAGGTGCACCTTCAAAACCTTTTCTTGACAACTGATGGCTGACATGCCGAGGTGAAATATGGGCTAAGGAGGTGTTGTGAAGCCTTTACTCCTTTTTTAAAAGAATATTTTATCCATACTACTTAAAAGTGGAAGTACTTATTATTTTCAAGGAAAGTATTTTGCCAATACGACTTTTCAGTTATTCTTGTTGCCAAAAGAAATACAATAAAAATAACAGGAGTTAAACCCACAACTAATGAAATTGTCTTTATTTTTGGTTCTAAACTTAGGGTTAGCTTAGACCTAACATTGACTCTTTATACCTACTCATGAAAGAATGGCGTTTGTATTCACCGAGCGGGTCTCATCAGGCCTGGACTGGGATCAAATGAATCTGATTCCAAGCCTATAGAGAGACAGGGTAATATAATCCACTTAGAGATGGACGGTGACCAGTGTCCTAGTCTTGTCAAACAACACAGAGCATAGGTAATAGACAAATGGGAAACAGGAGCCTCGGAGGTTGGAAATAAGAACGTATGGGTTTGGTGTAATTAAAGGGGTTATCATGAATCAGGGCAGATCACTTTAAGGAGGAATAGAATCAGCACCCCAGACATGAAGCAGCACATAAACAGATATTTCTGGACTTGTGCATCAATAAAAAGTCAACACTTCTCATTTAAAAGCCTGTATGATGGACTGCTTTGATGGATGGACCTGTCTGAACTCTTTTGATGGGTCTCTCTGGATTTCACAGCAAGTTAGTTAGTTACTACAGTTTGGTCCATAAGTATTTAAAAGTTATGTCATCTCAGGGAGGAGGACACAGATGCAGAGGTTATACAAAACACACAGAGCTGTAATGGCCAAAAGAGCACTTAAACAGTCTTTAAAGATCAAGGAACTTGATTAACCGAAATACAAGCAGTCTCTCTTTCAGAAGTAGGGGTGAGGGACCTGTTCTGACCCGAGACGCTCCTTCGACCCACTCACACGGTCCTGATACTAGGTTCACTCATTCCCAGAGCTATGCAAAACACAAGAAACATACACGGGCAAAGCTAACCTCTGACTGAGTTGAACCTCTTTGGGCCGGAGTCCTCCTCAGTTTCGGGAAGCCAGGTTGAAAGAGCACAGAGACGAAACTCCAGCTTTCCTTTCCTTCAGTGTTACCATGAGCTTGCATCTAGAGGTAAATCCTCTGTGTCTACATTCATTAAACTGTCTCCTGATTGTAGACTCACCAGTAAATTCTTTCTTTTTAAGGACGTACCATTGTAGACATGGGCATTGAAAGTTTTAGCAAACTCTCTGCCAGGGTTAGTTTACGTTTCATGATGAAAAACTCCAAACCTTTTATCTATTTCATCTGTTCTAGAACAACGATGGAACGAGCCACAACTGGCCGTGGAACTGTCAGTCACACCACCAATTAATTTTGGGCCTCTGAAAATGATTTGGTGGAAATTTGAATACAATGCCTTTAATGTTAAACCCCTTCAATTAAAGCTGAAAGTCTGTTCATCCATCACATCAAATCCATTGTGGTGATAAACATCGAAAGAATGTCAAAAATTGCATCTGCACCCAAAAGCCTATGGACCGAACTGTGGACTAGTTTTTTTGTGATATCCACTCATGAGTTTTGTGTATATTTATGTTCCGAAACAGTTGCAATTCATTTTTGCACCCACTTTTTAACATCTCTTTATCTTTTAGATTTAAACAGGCTATTTTTAATACTGTGTGTTATTAATTATGTATGCAGTGACATCTGATATGATCCCACTACAGAGACCACTACAAAAATGTTCTGTTTAAACCTGAGCAGGTTTTATCTTTTATAGGTGCATGTATTGAACAGAACAGCCTTGCCTTTTTTTAAGAACTACTGGCAAATTTTCTCCTAATTTCCAAATGAAAATATTGTTCTTTAAAGCATCATTTTAAAGTAATGCAACACATCAAAATAAGAGAAATGATTCAGTGTTTACAGAACTTGAGAAATGTAAAGAAAACAAATCTCTTGTTCACTCTTAAACAAAATGGCATTGATTACTTTTAACGTACAGCGAGGAACGTAAGTATTTGAACACCGTGTGATTTTGCAAGTTCCCCCACTTAGAAGTCATGGTGGGGTCTGAAATTCACACTGTAGGTGCGTTCCCACTGTGAGACAGAATATAAAAAAATCCGGAAATCACATTGTATGATTTGTAAAGAATTTATTTGTATTGCGCTGCTGCACATAAGTATTAGAACACCTGAGCAAATCAGTGTGAATATTTGGTACAGAAGCCTTTGTTTGCAATTACAGAGGTCAAATGTTTCTCGTAGTTCTTGACCAGATTTTGGCCCACTCCTCTACACTTCTTTTTCCTCCAAACACGACAGGTGAAGTTTAGACCAAAAAGTTCTATTTTGGTCTCATCTGACCACATGACTTTCTCCCAGGCCTCCTCTGGATCATCTAGACGGTCACTGGCAAACTTCAGACGGGCCTGGACATGTGATGACTTAAGCCCCAGTCCGAGGGAGACTGATCGTCGTCTTTAGCCTCTTCCACTTTCTGACAATTCCTCCAACAGTTGGTCTGTTTTCACCAAACTGCTTGGCAATTGCCTCGTAGCCCTTTCCAGCCTTGTGGAGGTCCACAATTTTGTCTCTGGTGTCTTTGGACAGCTCTTTGGTCTTGCCCATGGTAGTAGTTGGAGTCTGACTGGCTGTAGAGTGGACAAGAGCTCAGACAGTATCAGTATGCACAGTGATAAGCCATAAACATACAAATGAATTATTTCATATCTCTGAGGGCTGTTTAACTACAGAGACAGAAATTACAGATACTGTACAGCTACAAGCTACTGCTCCAAAAGCAGTAAACATAATTAGGATTAAGTGGAGTAGAGGTGGACTTCTTAAAGGCACAATTACAGATCTTTAAGAACCAGAATTATGTGATTTTCTGATTGTTTTTCTCTCACAGTGGGAACACTTCTAGTGGTGATATCTTATCAGTCCCTCATAAAGCAGAATGAGGTGTTTGAGTAGGAACTTAACAGACACTGGACTGGAATGGTTGTAATACGCATAGAGATGCTGATTTAAAAATACATTGCAGTGGTCTCTTATTTTATACACGGACCTGTGGACTATACACCTCAAATGTGGTTTATCATGAAATGCCTGTAAATCACCCATACACACAATATTCTTTGTGCCAAATGCCATTTCCGTGCCACGCCATTATAGAACTCCAAACGGACTATAGAGTGTATCCTGTGTAGTTGCATCATGTAGTTTTATAGAAACTACAGAAGAGAGAACAGCTGAGATCATTAGGGCCTCCTTCCCCTCTGACATTTACTCCACTGCAAAGCCACCAGCATTGTGCATGACTCCACACACCCCTCACACACTCACTTTTCACTCTGTGTGTTTTTGTCCTGTCTGCGTTTGTGTAGATTCATGGTGTTCTGTTTTCGTTGTTGTGTTGCACCATGATCCTGAGAGAACGTTTCACTTTATGCTGTGTATGTGGCTGAAATGACAATGAACCTACTTGGCTTAAATTGAAGAGCACAGATTCTTAATTAAATTGTTCCAAAAACAAAAAAACACTTTCCATGTGTCTGTGACACATCTGTTAGTGTGAGTGGAAAAAAAAACAAAAAACATTCTCATCCGTGCTTTGTATCTATGTGTGATTAGAACATTTTCAACACTTTTCTCATCTCATGAATAGTCTGGAAGTGAGAAGAGATGAGCAGCAGAATCCCCAAAAAAATCGATGGGTGCTATGAATTCCACTGGTCAGAGCTGCAGCCCCTGCAATCTTCTGCTCATGGAGTCCATCCCCATCTTACCACATCTAACACATCGTCTCAAATGATGAATTAAATATCTGTTTTTGAGACAATTCTACACAAAACCAATTACGGTGTTGCGAATAAATATTTAATCTGTGTATCCACATACAATTTATCGTCCCTCCAGCAGCCAACCTTGATCAGAACAGCAGGGGGAAAAGGTTTAATTTGCTTTTGTGGCTCTGGAAAATGGTATGGATTTAGAGTACAAAGGGCTACTCCTCCAAGCCCCCTTTTCCTGTTTCATACTCATCCTTGCGTTGCTTTGATTTGGCATACTGAATTAAAATGCACAGCAGAAGTTATTTCATACAAAGTCATGAAGACCTTTCAGTGTTGGCATAAGCTTGGCCATGCTTAACTTGTTTTTTTATTTATGTATTTATGTATGTATGCATTCATTTATTTACGCTGATGCTTGAGTATTGAAGGTGCGAAACCCGACACGTCTACCTTTCAAATGGCTGCAAACTTTTTTTCCCCCACAGTTCAATACACCACAGTCGGCCTTCAGTACCACGGACAGCGCCTCTCCTTTCTCCACTGCCCCCTGGTGGCTACTGATCACTGTGCAGTGATCCTTCTCGAGTACCAGTCATTGAGAGGTTTAAAGAGAAGAGAGCATGCTAAAAACAAAACTATGACGTGGCATATTGTGGTGGAGATCAAAAAATCCTCAAAAGAACACAAGTTAAATGCCATAAATGTAAGTTGTATGTTGTGAGTTAAGATTAATCTAAACATAAGCTGCACATAAGGTCATCCCCATTTTTCTTAAGTGATAAAATGCACCTGGAAAGTGGTGCGTGTACAAGCTGTAATGATGTTGCTTAAAGCTGTAAACATGTCCCTTGTCCATCTAACACCTATTTTTGCTTTTCATCACCAGTTCCATGTTATCCGGTGACAACTTTTAAGCAGAAATGTCAAATTCTGTTGTTTGACATTTTCACTTATGAATTTTTCATTGCTGGTGTAAAAAGGACTGCTTCTCCGGATGAAGGTAAGATGTGAGGAGATTGTAGAAAGCATGCATACAGAAGGCTGATATAAAGGGCCTTTGTAATTTCATCATCATCCTTGCCATTGTGGGTAGCTGCATGTAAATAATGTTAATTTCCAAATGTACCACTCACTCCTCACTACATCCAGTCATACGTATGGAAACGAAGCTGAAAAAAAAAACAGCAAGCCTAAAATAAATAGCTTCTGTGAGGTCATAAAAGTCATGCATTTATGTATACATACGCCAACTATGCACCAAAAACAGGCAATTTTATTTCTGCATCCTCTTTTCAACTGCTTTTGACCTGTTGTTTTGTTACTGTGCCTTAAAAACTGACCTCTGTCCTCAAAAAGCAGTTCACACTGAAATGCTTCTTGCACCTTTAATCATGAATGGGTGAATGTATGTCAGTCTATACGCTTTTTTACATCACATTACCGATTCGGCTTTCCACAGTTTAGCCAGCTACAAAGACTATGCTACTAGAGACAATAGACAAAGACGAGGGAAAATGGTCATGTAAAAATGAATTCTGGCTGTTTTTGGTGCATAAAACAATAGAAGTACATAAGTGAACCCTAGAAAAGAAAGAAAGAAAATAAGTGGGGAAAAAAAGGAAGATATTGGACCTTTAAGATCGGCCCACTAAGCCTGCACTGGACTAGTTCAGGGGTTTTCATCATTTTCGGAGGACTTTTTTTTCCTGCTCAGGCTATTCCCTGCTGACCTCTGCCAGGACCTCGGGGAGTTTATTGGGTGAAAGCGTGAACGTCCAATAATGTTTTACAAACCTGACATGTCATGTTCCATCTTCTGCCTCTTCACATCCTGCACACTGGCTGATGGTAAACCGCGTTGGGAAGAAAAAAAAAAAAAAAGTGGTGTTGCCAAAATCAAGTCCAATGAAAATTTAAGGGCAAGATTTTTCTGTTGGCAGATGAGGAAAAAACATTGAAAGACTAGCATTTTATTCAACTAAATGTATCTTTTGGACACACTGGTTTTCATTTTCCCTCTTCTGGTCCGATCGGCAGAGTCCTTCACGGTCTTCAAGTGTCGCCTGAAGACCCACCTTTTCAAGGAGCACTTTGG
>JBBJLR010000040.1:14931022-14941799 GCA_037577145.1 Brachypetersius gabonensis | reverse complement strand
CCCCCCCCCCCCCCCCCCCCCCCCCTCCCCCCCCCCGCTTTTGCTTATGCACAAGTAAAGGTAGCTTCAACATCTTCAGGTAAAGAGGTGTGCATCTTTTCTTCTTTTCTTCTTCTTCTCCCTTTTTCACATTGAGTGACTCAATTTCATGCTCCATTGCCATATCTGGGGCAATGCAGCATGAAATCATTTCAGTTTGGGGATTTCAAGGTAACTGAGTGTTTCAAAAACTCCCTAGATAAAGGCTTGTATTACTCTGGCCCAATCCTGCACATTATGGCTCCACATACACACACGGTCACTCACAATCTGCAGAGACACACGGCAGAAAGGGCTAGGAATCATCCAACCCTTTCGCATCCTTAAGGAAGATCTGTAAAACCGCTTGCATAAAGGAATTTATATTGGCATTAATGTGTCGCTAACTTTGTATTTGCTTAGATTTATCACTGCGGTGTACAAGGACAGACACAATATCTCATGATTTTAGAAACCAATGCTTTTGCCAACCAACAGAAATTCTTCATCAAAATCGGAGGGAGGGGGGCAACAATAATACTTTTTTTTCTGTGTCGGTGAGTTTGTGCATGCATCCGTCCTTTAGCAGATGTCCCGTTCCTGAAATAGCTGGTTATAAATCCAGTCAGCGCTCATGCACATCAGAGGCGTTAAATGGTCTTGAGCAGGTGTGCGGAGAAGCGTTTGCTCTCTAAGTGCCTTTAAGTCATCCTCGTGTGGCAGTGGAGAAGAATCTCTGCCATCAGAATACGCGCCAGACAAACTGCGCCGCATTTCAGAGCCGCCAGCTCCGAGTTGCGCCCGGAGCCTTCGAAGTCTGGGATGACAAGTGTGTCATAAAACGAGCAAGCTGAAAATACAAGGCACATTACATTGCCCTAACGAGGAATCCGACCAAACTCGGCAGAGCACTCCATGAAGCTCTCCGCTCACTGCAGTCCTCATGCTTTATGCCTCTGGTGAAAAAAAAAATAAATATATGTATATATAGCATAACTTATTAGAAACTAAAATAAGGTGCATAAACCTTTTTGTTCAGTTGCTTAAAACAATGGTAGTGTTTTTTTTATTGCCCCAGTCAAGAACATCCTAGAAAAACCCCACTGCTTCAGGAATATGTCTGACTTTACTTACAGACAACGCAGCCTAAGGCCAGGTTTCCACACCCCCATTAGCCTTAGTGACCTGTCCCACCAAGGTGGCTATCTCGGATTCTACAGCTAGCCCTTCTTTAATGACTTCAGCCTGTCCCACCATAGCATCCATTTAATGAGCAAGTAGAATCAGCGGACTTGTCCCAAATGGTGCCATGATTCTTGTGGTTACTGATGTCAACAACTGGTGTGGTTTTGGAAGCAGCTGCCTAAGGCCCTGCCCACACATTCTTAAAAAAAAATCATACACTCAAGGACTATTTTGAACAAATCTCCACTTACATTAAATGCTAAAACATGTAAAGTGGCTCCTTATTGCCATGCATGAACAAACCACAGCAGACAGTGTGAACAATGTGAAATACTTTCTGTATTTAACCCATTTACCAAGTGAAGCAGTGGGCTGCCACCAACAAGGGGCACCCAGGGAGCAGAGTATGGGGACGGTACCTTACTCATACTTCTGATTGCAGGGGCAACTCCCTAACCACTAGGCGATCTGCCCAAAGGCATGTTGAGCTACCAGGCAGAGATTTTAACTCTAACTGTAAAGCCATATTGTCCAGTCAATAGCCTGAAACAAAGTGGCATTTGACAGACAGTAATAACAAAGTTATGGCTGGCTCTGGTTGGCTAATGAGGATCTCATTCAAAGCCTGTGACACTAGCAGTGGGGTCTGTAGCTGCAGCCAAATAGCTGGGAAAAAAATCCTTCCCTGTCCATTTTACTTGAATTTGACTGATCTACTGAGATATTTAGGAGCGCATGGCATACAGATTAGGAGAAACCAGGGCAAACTGATCAGAGGAGAGGCTTCATTCAGCTACTGGAGTGCTGGATATAGCAGCAACCTTCACAGTTCATTCTGGCACCTCTGTTCCTCAGAGTAGTGGAAGAGGAACTGTATAATTCTGTAAAAACATAAAAGTCCTCCAACCAAGGTTGATACCAGCACTGTTTTGGCAACAAGTTACTGAAAATATTTGTTCTAGATGAAGTTTTCAGTGGCCAGGCAGTGTTTCAGTGCTTGGACCTAAACTTAATGTTGTCGAAAACCATTTAAAATCACTTTCTGGCCAAAGTTTAGAAAGGCAGCATTTTTAGGCAGCTTGTGCACAAAGGTTGTCCCATACAGAACGCAGCATAAATCTATCTTCTTAGGAACACTTTTTCAACCAGATCTGACTGCCTGTGTCCTTCTCACCTAAAGAAATTGTTCCATTATTTCAATCTGGAATGGTATTTTTTACTGAATGCAAATGTTGTTTGTTGAGTGTAATATGCAAAAGTCCAATCAAATGATCTGTTTTTCTAAGTAAAATAAGGACAGGTCCTCTACAGAGAGCACAGCTATATGTATAACATTACCTCTGCAACTTACCTTTCAAAGGAATCCAAACAAAAGTTTTCTTGATGCCACCTTTGGTTGTTAATTGCCACGGTTATCGCAGCTAATCACATCAGTACATGAGAGACAAAATGTGACATTAGATACTCCTAATTCATATAAAAATATGAAACAAAAGAACAAACAATACTATTGAAAATACAGTTACTCCTTTTTAAGAGGAGATTCTTCTTTACACACAATACATTTCCACAGTATCTTTGCTGACTAGTCCAGGTACACGCTGCGCTTGTAGGAGGTACCTGAGATCCTTTATTCCAGACGTTTTGGTAAGAAAAACACAAACAAAGGAGACGCTGAGCGCAGCATAGCTTCTGATACTCAGCCAAACAGAAACAGTGCGAGAGCGAGGGGCTTGACTCTTCAGATTCACAGTCAAACAGAAACAGTTCCAGAAACCCGTTTCAAAGCCCACTATCGAGTAGTAGAGAGAAGCCCTAGATACACCAGGTCCAGGCCGCTTGGGTCTGTCTGCTCAGTGTCTTCAACCCAGAAGAGCAACTACCAAGTATACTACTTTTAACTACTCTGTTTAAGAGGACATAGACAAACAAAACTGCAAATCATGCCAATCAGTAAACATGAAGAAGAAAGGAAGGATGGGTAGGGAGAGAGCGAAATGCAAGACAGGGTAGATATGTGTTTGTTTTTCATGTGTTTGTTTATATTAGTGATGCTATAAGACAGCCATAGCAAGACAGCTACTGGTTAGTTTGGCCCTTTAGGCCAACTCCTTTGAAATAAATCAAATATTAGAATGACTCAAGCCGATTGTAGCTCAGTGACGAGGTCAAGTAAGTACGATGAAATAACACTTAAATAAAAGCATGTTGGACAGTGGTAAAGGAAAATATCAACTAGTCTGTAAGACATCACTGTTGAGTTCACAATGACTCAGGCTTCATCCAAGGCCTGTACTTCCAGGGCACTTGTGAGTACCTCTCCAAGGATCAGTATGAGAAGTTTTGATTCTCTGAGGGTACGTGAGAAATTCAATTGCACAAGGACCGAGCCAATGTTGAAGGCAAACAACAATAGAGACTTCTTTGTTTGACTCTTTAGCCTATACATTAAAATCAAATCTTTGAAATAGCAGTAAGTAAAGCGGTAAGCAGATCCAGTCTTTCTGTGATACTGGTTGTCTTTTTACAATTCTCAATACAGAGTACTGTGAAGTCTTGGTACAAAGATTTATTCCCTTTCACACGAGGAATGTGTGTTGGCCATCAACTGTAGTCTTTTCAGAGTGTTGAAGTCATTTTTGAAATAAGTGAGGTGAGTGAAATTGGTCGGCCTTGGCTGGTGCTAGTTCTTCAGTGCCAGCTTGGTGTTTCAGGGGACTGTAAGGATTTCTGACAAGGTATAATCCTTGACATTGCAGTTTATTCCAAGTTGAGTCCATCTGGGAACCCGACTGAGCCTATGTTTGTGTGTTTCTACTGCTATAGGTATACACAATTACATTAACCGTGGACAAGTTTCCTAATTACGGTCTTAAGACTACAACTGAAGCACCAATAATGGCTGATTGTCATTATGAATATGGCCACTTTGTTAACAAGAAACCTACCATCTGTGCACATCTTGCTGTTGATATTTTTTTACTATTGTTTTATTTTTTTTAATAAATAGTTTTATATATTGTTTATTATTAGTCTTTTTACAGCTGGCATTTGGTGCCTCTTCTCCTCCTACAGCCTTGGCAAGGTTCCAATGACAAATTCTCAGTTAATATCCAGTTTGCACCTCAGCAACCATTAGTAACCACCTAGCAAGACCATAGAACCTACAACCTAGCAGCAACCCCAGTAACCATAGCAGCTGCACAATCATAATTCACATTTTCTTGTGGAAATGCATTCTAGTTATTTTTATCCCACCTCTTTTTGCGAGCCATTTCTCTTCCAAGGCTGTGTGAGCTATTGGGAAAATTCCAACCCTGACATGTGCCCTAAAACCTGCCCTTTTGTCCATGTTTAGCAATCAAATGATCAGGGGCTGTACTGATTGTTTAAAAATGTGTTTTCTGTGGGCAAGTCACCTCCTTAATGTATGAGGAGAGAGCAGTGGGGCAAGTTGCCGTAACTGTAGTCTTGGAGTGAGCATTGTGACATCACAGCTGTGCAGAACAACACATTAGTCCTGCAGAGCTAAAGGCACAGCAGACTCAAAAATAGCCTTTATTACACCAAACCTCAGGTAAGCTATGAATAAAAGCAGTGTCACTGTTTGTTGCTGTAGCTAGGTAGCTAGCAAGTTGTTAGCCAACTCAGTTAGGCAATTTCAGAACTTTTCTGGGGGAAAATGTGTCTAAACATCAGTGAAATGTGGTAGGGTTATTTTTTCTCAGATTCTCTGTGTAGGGCCCCCTGTCCCCCATTTTCATTCCTGCATGTGAGAAAAAGCGTCTGTGAACACTGGATCTCGGGTCAGTTGTAAACTGAAACATGTGTGTCTACTTGTTTCTTAAAAATAATCAGTCTGCGCAGGTTGAGGCTTCTTTACTTTTCTTGGTGATTGGTATGTTTATAATAATGACACAAAGTGTGGTAGTGTGGCAGTGTATGTTTTCTACTGAATGGATTTGTTTTCTGTGAGCTTTCAGCTCATTTGGAGTGCAAGCCTCCCCCCCCACCTTACCATGCATGTCAGAGAGCACTTTTTTTTTCCTCTGAGCATCAATACATGCTTACTATAGGTGAAAATGTGTTCATTTTGACCTTAAGGAGACTAAAGCTTGTTAGTTTGGATTTTTGCTGGATGGCTTTTCTCTGTCTTTCACTTCTCTGTGCATTCCCCCCATTAATGGGGGATTTAATTTTATTTTCACTTTTCACTTGGAAATGCATCTTCTATTTATTATTATTCCTACGTGAATTTTGAAGATTTAAAAATTGGCACAGTTCTGAAATGTGCCTTAGGGCACCCGCTACTGCTCTCGCATATGGCTTATCAAGCAGATCATCAAGGGAGCATTGATCTTTTAAGAATGAAATCTTTGTGGCCGAGTCACCTCTGTAATGTATGGAGAGCAAGCGGGCAGGCGTGAGTTGCCTTTACAGTGTGTAAAGGAAGAGAGTTTTTGAGTGAGCACTGTGACTCTGTTGGTACACCGACACAAACAGAAAAAGCCTACAGAGGCTTAAAACTCACTAAAACTCAGGTCAGTTGTGAAAAGAAAAATCCATAAACCCGTAAACCAGGCTATATAAGTGGTTCACTTCATCTGTTTTTAGCTGTCCCTGACCATAAACGATCTGATAATAGAGAGTGATCAAAAACCTTTCCATGGGTGAGCGGTAACATGCAACATGCTGAGTGAAAAAAAAAATAGAACTGCGAGATTTATTTTTATTTCGGCCATAAAGTAACCATACGGTCATGGAAATGCTATCTTGTGTCAATGATTTGTGATGTGTTTGTTGTCACGCCACCCCTTTTTTTTTGCATATTTTTGTTTTTCTTTTTTCTATTGTATATATTGTAGCACGAGCCCATTATCAGGAAAGAGCAGCTCACAGGTTCCTCCTCATTTTCCCGTCCTACTGTGAATTCGCTTTTACAGTAGCCACTAAATGACTACTGGTGCCTCTTGAGTGTGCGCTCCCTCCACCTCGACGTGCTTTCCCGCTGTCCAAAACACGGGTACTGAAGGGGCGTGCTGCCCCTGTTTTTTTGACAGTGCCGGCTTCAGCACGAACTACCTTCCAGACAAATAATAGTGTAGCTCTGTCACGGACCATTTGATGGACTCTCTTTCAATGGCAGCGTATTTAGTTTCGGCCGGTGTGAACTTTTCCTCTCCGTCGCACTCCCGGGACAGTACTGCCCCCAGGCTGGACTCTGACGCATCGGTGTGTACAGAACAGGCTTCTGAAAGGACGTGGGCTGTGGTGAGGATCCGCTTCAGAGTTGGGAAGTCTCCCTCTGCCTCCTGTGACCAGTGGCTATGACATTTGGCCCCTGACCCTGGACAATGGGGATCCTGGGGCATTTGTCTCGCCTCTTCTCCACGAGGACTGGTGTTCAAGTGTACATGAGGGCAGGTGAAGGTGCCGGGGTTGTGCAGGAGAAGTGTGCAAGGAAAGTTGGTGGGTGAGGGAGGCTCTGCCAGCTACCGGTGTAGAAAGAGGAAGAGTCCTCGGTGCTTGAGCCTACTTTGGGTGCGGCCCCTCCTCTTCCACAGGGTTTCCCACTATCCAAAACACGGATGCTGAAGAGGCATGCCGTCTCCGGTGCTTTGACAGCAGCGGCTTTTGGCAGTGATACACACACACACACACACACACACACACACACACACATATATATTAGTGGTGGGCCGTTATCGGCATTAACGTGCTGCATTAATGTGAGACTCTTATCGGGCAATAAAAAAAATATCGCCGTTAATCTATTCAGAAAGTTGGGTTGGGAGCTGGGTCTATACTACGCAAGCTATGATGACTTTCACCTTGAGATTTTAGCGCGGATGTATACCTACTGTGAAACAGGGATGTCACTAGGACGGAAAGGAAAGGAGGTGCTTAGCCTTAGCCTTAGCCCCAGTCCCCAGGGCTGTAGGAAGGAATTAGCGTGTATAGAGGGCTGAAAACTTTTCACTAAACCTTACCTTTCACTTAAGGAAACAAATAAAATTAAGCAGTGAAGAGTGATGGACACTTATAGTATTGTTCTGTTGAACTGAGTACAAACGGCATTACCAGAGAAATATTAGAGAAATACACACTTCCCTCCATAATTGTTGGCACCCCCGGTTAAGATATGTTCTTTAGCTTCTAATAAAATCAGTTTTGTTCTAAATAATATAGGACCACAATGAAAATCCAACCTTTAATTCAAGTGCATTTATTCAGTGGAAATAAATCCCACATTAAGAAATAATTATTTTATATCAAATCAGGTGTGCCACAATTATTAGCTCCCCTGATGTTAATACTTTGTACAACCCCTTCTGCCAAGAAAACAGCACCTAATCTTCTCCTATAATGTTTCACAAGATGGGAGAATACAGAAAGAGGGATCTTCGACCATTCCTCTTTGCACAATCTCTCTAAGTCATCCAGCAACCTGGTCCTCTCCTCTGCACTCTCCTCTTCAGCTCACTCCACAGGTTTTCAATGGGGTTGAGGTCTGAGGACTGAGAGGCCACCATATTTTGCTTTAAAATGTCCTGGTATTTCAACGCATTCATGATGCCATGCACCCTAACTAGGTTCCCAGGGCCTCTGGAAGAGAAACAGAGCCCCAGCATCACCGATCCTCCCCCATACTTCACAGTGGGCATGAGGTGCTTTTCTGCATACTCATCTTTTGTCTTCCGCCAGACCCACTTAGAGTGTTTGTTGCCAAAAAGCTCTATCTTGGTCTCATCTGACCAAAGCTCACGGTCCCAGTTGAAGCCCTAGTACCGTTTAGCTCCAGATGTTTGCGTTTATGATTATGAGTGAGAAGAGGTTTTTTCCGTGCATGCGTCCCAAACAGTTTGTTGGCATGTAGATAGCGCCTGATGGTTGTTTTGGAGACATTGTGACCCCAAGATGCTACCATTTGTTGCAATTCTTGAACAGTGAGCTTTGGAGAGTGAGCTTTTTATTTCTCTTACCATCCTCCTCACTGTCCCTGGAGGCAAAATAAACTTGTGTCCTCGTCCAGGCTTGTTTCCCACTGTTACAGATGTTTTAAACTTCTTAATGATTCTCTGACAGTAGATATGGGCAGGCGCAGGTGCAGGCGAGGGGCTATTTTCTTGCAGCCATTGCCTGACTTGTGAAGGTCGACACACATCTGCCTTACTTGAATGGTGTGTTCCTTTGTTTTTCCCATGTGGAAGAGTGGATAAGAGAAATGGCCTCTGTGTCACGTCATATTTATACCCCAGGAAACCAGGAAATGATGAATTACTAATTAAATGTTCCTAGATACTCTGATCAACTTTGTAAACTACTGTAGAAATGACAGAAATACTTCAATTACATTTAGTTCATAGGAATCGTTAGGGGTGCCAATAATTGTGGAACAGGTGATTGTATGAAAAATAATTATTTCTTAGTGAGGGAGTTTTTTTCCCTTTAAAATTCACTTGAAGTTGAAGGTTATATTTTTCTACAATTTTCAGTGTGAGAGTATGCTTCTGCAATAAAAATTGACTTTATTATAAGACTTTTAACACATCTTAGCCTAAGGTGCCAATAATTATGGAGGGCAGTGTATATATATATCATTACTGCTCATGCATTCATTTATTTTACTTTTTTTATATCAAGCATTGCATTTTTTGTGTTATTGTGATTGTTTTGTTCTACCTTAAAGCAATAAAAACATATTAACAAAATAGAAATGCTATCTTGTTTTGTTTTTTAAAGCTATCATCACGATCTGTATCAATAACATGTTTTCTGACATCAGTGCAATTCTTGGGTGACTTTTTAGGCAGGATGGACCACAGTCAATATAACAGCGATCGTGATGTGTGTTGAAACCCCCCAGCCACGTTTACCAGTCATCAACCTCAGCATTACTAAACTACGAACCCTTGTTCGTCAATAGGTTCCGTAATGTGCTCTGATCACTACTGGCCACATGGTTCATTTATTAGAAGATTTCTGTGTCTGTGTGTGTGTGGGGTGTGTGGGGGGGGGAGATAAGGAAGTTGAAACATCATGCTATGCCTGCTCTTGTAAAAAGGACATTCTCGATGCGCTGTACTGTTCTACACCCTGAGCTTGGTCACCAGTGCAATGTTGTCAATGGGCTAATTCTTCAGGCTGCTGACAGCATATTGTCCCAGTGACAACCGCATGTAATATTTAGAAGGGCACATTCTACAATGCGCTTCAACTCTTCCTGCAGTTTTAATGCAGACTTAATGGGAGAAAAGTTTTTAAACGGGCATCAGATGGAGTCAGATGTTGTAATGTTCAACTGAATAACGACGATTTCCACATTGACTCATGTCAGACTTTATGGCATTTTTAATAAGGCATGCTCTGGGCATTAATTGTTTAGCATGCACATGAGTTCAGTAAGTGCTTTTATTTGATACACCAGAGCCACGACAACGTCCCTCAGTGTCCCTGAGCTGTCCATGTGCATCTTTGTGTTCATCTTTTTCAACATACATTCCACCCAACCCATTTCAGGCATGATCATTTATTTCAGTAGATACGTTTCTCAGCAAGATAAACAGTTCACCATATGGTTAAATCAATAGTACAGTATTCATATTACAATAATCATAGTTTTTCTTTTTAAACAAACATCTAGAAAAATAAATAACATATAAAATATATTTTTTTAATAATCCCTGAGTATGACAACCATTCCATACCAGTGTCTAAATTCCTATACAAGCACCTCATTTTGCTTAATAAGGTACTAATTACATGATTACTTGTATCAAATCTTATTTGCAATGTGACAGGCTGGATAGCAAAACACTACTAGAAGTACATCAAAGGTAATTATTGCCATTTTGTTTAAGAGATTTGTTTTCTTCAAATTATTCAAGTTCTATAAAAGCTGCATCATTTCATCATTTGATGTCATTTCCTTTAAAATTATGCTTTAAAGAACAATATTGAAAATGAGGTGAAATATTGTCAGCAGTTCAGCATCAGTTCAATACTTAAAAGATAAAACCTGAGAAACATGAACATTTTTGCAGTGGTCTCTTATTTTTGTCCAGAGCTGTATACATAAAGAAGGAATATGTCTGACTCCACTGTAGATGTGTAGAGGTGGAATGAAGGGAAGTCTTTTGGCAGTAAGGGAAGAGCTGTAAGCTGCATAGGTTGTCATTTCCATAGTGTTAAAACTGGTTCAGCCTAGCTGCCCTGCTGTGACCTTACAAGTTCTCGCCTTTGACTAGTGAGGCGAGAATGATCTTGACATTCTACCCCCGGAAAATTGTATAACCGAGCATGAAAAAGAGAACCTTTGTAAATAACTAAATAAATAAACAAGCAAATAAACAAATAAATAATTTAATGTATCGGACAGTGTGTGAGATCTTTAATGCTGACCTCTTGGCTGAAGTATAGATTATTCCCTGAATGACAGTGCGTGACGAAAATTGAGAGAGAGTGAAAGCGAAAGAAAGAAAGTGAGAGAGAGGATAAAATGAATCAGTGGTAGAAGTGACTAAATCTCAATCTCTCTCTCTCTCTCTCTCTCTCTCTCTCTCTCTCTCTCTCT
>JBBJLR010000040.1:14889993-14910587 GCA_037577145.1 Brachypetersius gabonensis | reverse complement strand
TATATATATATGAGAAAACAAAAAAGTTTTAGCTTAAAAAACAATATGGTAAATACTCTCTCCATGGGGAGCACACAAAAACACAAAGACAAATGATGCATTATGCTGCATGTAAATAGCAAAGACACAACATTTTGTTGAGTCTCTGTAATGCTGTGCAATTTGAAATGATACAGCCAGGTTTCAATGCAAATTGTCAGCTTTGAGTGTTTATATCCATTACTGGGTGAACAAAATAAGAAGCATGGTTTTTTTGCACGTCACCTTTCTTTGCGCAGCCTTTTCTCTTAACAAATACAAAAGAATAATCGGTGTCATCATTTAATAAAAAAGCACTGAGATTTTTAAATATGACGGATCCTGTCTTGTTTAAATTCAAACCAGCATATGCGAAATGAACGAAGCTTGTAAATCTTCATATAAACCTAAAACCAGCCTCATTTCAACCCAACATTCACTGAGATGACCTTTCTCAGCTGAATGTTCTCTGTTCGCTACCAGCATTAGTGTTTTATTCTCTTCCCCCAGGCCTCAGCACCGTAACACACATTATAAACACCCCTACCTGCCTATAACTGCCACCATAATTCAGCCCACACGCTTTACATATGGAGGGTGGGTTCATTGGGAGCCTAACAATGTGGCTCCACAGGCTATTGAAGGCCAGTCTCCTTAGTTAGTATTCTGTATAGGGAGTCCAGTAGCTCCACGTTCTGCAGAAAGGTGAGAGGACAATGTGTTCATATATTTACTTAGGAGTATGAATAAATGCAGCACTTTAACGTGTACTCACTCATTTCCATACGAAGAGCCCCATTTGCATAGCAAGTTATTATATGTTGCATACATGCACCTTACAAGTGTAATTTTGAAAAGTCATGTTCCTCCCTCATTCATTTTCCACTTTTTTCTGTCTTCCATGAGACCAAATATGATCACAAAATCAGTCCCTCCATTGAAAATTCTTCAATAAAAGGTGACCAAGAAGGTTTTATGGTGCAATTTGATAGAAAAAAAAAATTTGATCCACTATTAATGCAAAATGGGTGAATTCATAAAAAACAATCTAGGCCTTTTGGACATATCATTGACTGTGAATGTGAACAGCAGCCCTCCCAGTGGGTTTCTTTCTGTTATAACTTCATGACAAATCGCATGAATTGCTACTTAAATTATATGAGATATTATATGAGATACTACATGAGATAAGATAATTCCACCAAAACACCATTTGACTGACAGGCAAAATGCAATGATCACAGAACTTCCTATAAAACTAAAACTAGACTCATTTCAACCCAACATTCACTGAGATGTATTTTCTTAGCTGAACAGAATTTTGAAATTACGTTTAAAGGGTGTCAATGTTTCCTGGTTCAGCAATGATTTCTTACTCTGAAAGACTTAATAATGAGAGGTCAACTGCTTGCTATCAGCATTTAGCTTAAACCGTCATCTGATTCAATATTAGACAGCGGTACATAGCAAGATCCAGTGCAAATCCTCTATGAGAGATGTGGTTGTGAGAGCTATGGTAACTGAGAGCAGTTTACATAAGTCATAGTCATACAACTCATATTATGTATATTTATTACTGATTTCGATAATGTTGAATTCATGACCACTGCAAAACGAACGTTTCTTTGCTTGTTGAACTATTATGCTTATATTCATATGTACAAGTTTTATCACTCAAATCATTTTATAATCAAATTAGACAATATGCAACTTTAATGCAGAGCAACTCATAATAAGTGCAAACCAAGGACAAGAAAGTGAAATCAAATAAAGGAGAATATATGCGCATACACTGACGTTTTCTTTTACATTCTATTTTTTTTTTCCATTGCATTGAATATGCATGCATAGATATAGACTCATAAATCTCATCCAGCACTTGACACTGCGTTGTCTTTTGCTATCGGGCAGTGCCACCGCTGCCTTCTCTTCATATGCGGCCATTACTTATTCAGAGTGTTTGGCGGGAGCCTGAGTGTCTGTGGCAGTGCTTGCAGGGCCAGACCTATCGAACTGGGCCATAATGGATGTAATACATCAGTGCGTTTGAGCTCGGCTGCTTTAATTAGGCCTTCCTGGTCATTTCATCAATGCACCCCCTCTCAACCCTACCCTCCCGCTTCCCTCACAACCCCTGCGATTCAGATAATACCCAATGTCCTGCACTGCATGCGAATCACCTAGCAGACCTCTCCACTGGCTTGCCATGCCCGTCACACTCAAGGCTGAAAAGTTTAGAAAGGGAATGCTATTGTAGTCTGGAGTCTCCATTATTTATTACACCAGTACTCTTGATATGTTCACTCACCTCTCCAGCAAAATCCTTGTTTCATGCACAGTAACACAGCATTCCAAGAGCCACCAGAACATGTGACCATCCCAGTCGATAATTTATCACTGTGATGGTTAGTAAAAATGATGAAGAATATCAAGAATAGATTAAGACTGGGCATATTGTTATCTTTAAGCATTATAATTTCATCTCCCAGTGAAGACAGTAACTGCTTTTTGATGTTAGGCTGGGATACCGCAACTACAAAATAGTGTACAGGACTATTGATCACAAGAAACCAAATTTTAAATACATGGCAATATATGATGCACTTCACCATCTCTTAACTTGCTCAGTTCAGGCCTGAAAATTTGACTATATTCGTTTTTATTCAAATTGCCAGTAATCACCAAGTTGATTTATCGAGAAAGTACAGATTCATTGATTATTTTTGTTGAGTAACTGTGACTGCACGTTCCCTTTTCCCCCTTCCAATGTTTTCCTCTCAACAGAGATCAAGAATCCTAATCAGGAATCCTAAAGAGACCACCCAGCACAAGCAAAAGAAATTTCTACATAATGTTCCCCTTCTCACATCCCCTATCATTTCAGTTGCGCTGTAAAACACACATTAATAATTATTGTAATGGAAATGTATGCTATATATTACATTTACGCAGCAAACCCCACAATAATGTGAAAACTGTAAATATTCTCCACCTGTTTTTGCTTTTTGTGTTAATAAATATATTGTTCTGGATGTTTTTCTGGATGTTTTTTGCACACCAAGCGTGAGGGGACCCGTTCACCCTTGGTGTCCCGATACGTTTGTCCCATGACCTTTTAGAAGTGCTGTGTTGTTGACTGCAAAGAACAGCACACCTCCCTACACTTTCTCCAAGACAAAGAAAACCGAAGAACTGCGTCGCTTTCATTTCATTTGTAATGCCCGTGTCCCAGCAACAAACAAGTTCGTTCCACCTTAAAAATTCCACCTTAAGTAATTAAGGTGGAACGGAAAATTAAAATAATGCACTAACCCTGAGTTGCATATCTCGGCGGTGAAAGCACTCAGACACTTCAAACTCCAGAGTTTGGTAGATCTCCAGGAGACCTTTCCAACGAACCCTCATTTGTATTTTTAGCCCAAGTAGATCAGGGGTCATTCTCCGAAAACCGTTCACCTTCCCTCAGTGTCCCAATACTTTTGTCTCACGACCTTCTGAGTTGCATATCTCGGCGGGGAATTTAAATTAAAAGAGGTTCCTTTGCATTTTCTTTAAGGGTAATGCATTAAACTGAGTTCAAAATGAAATTAAAGTGTTCTTGGCATATTTAGGGTTTACACTGTACAATTTTTTTTTTTTACCAAAACACAGCAATGTGGTTTTTTCACTATATGCAGGTGTTCTTGGAATTACTGTATTGTACTACTGGCCTACCTATAATCTGATACAGTTGATCAGAAAATATGCATAATAGCTTTTTTCTTTTCTTTTCTCTGTTATTGAATTCTGTTGAGTCTAAGGGTCGTTAAATGTGGAGAACATCAACAAATCAGTAGATGTTCCTGTAAGCTGTATGTCAGCTGTGTCACAATGATTGATAGCAATGGATTTTATGTAGCTTTGGGAGAAAAAAAACAGAGTATTTGACCTGCATTTTGAGACAGATCAGGCTTAGGGATTCCCAAATGTGCTCCTGCTGATCTACAACCATTTAGCTTTCAGACACATCTGAATTTGATGGCTTTTCTCTAACTGGTTTTGTGGCACAATACAGTATGACGTGATGCTACACTGTCAAGTAAACGGCACTGTACCTGGGTACTTGTGCCAGGGTTCCAAGCGTGCCATGCTTGAACAGATGATCATGGCTAGAAATATTGCAGCACAATCCCAGGAGAATTGCTACAAGCAGTCGCTGCAATAACTAAAAGGGACATAGGTACTCAACCAGGGCACAGGAGTACAACACCTTTGCTTGGGCCACATTTTTGTCATCATGATTTTTGTTATGATGTTATTGTATGTTATTCCATGCACACCATATAACTAGCATTGGTCTTTAATTTTGGACATAATGGCTGGTTAACAGCTTTTAACTGGTTCTTAACAGTGTTATGGTTCTGTACAAACATTGCTTCGACTAAGGAACCTAAGTGTAGAAGTAAAACATGTCTGCACTAAAACTTCTCAACAGTGACAGTTATTTTCCTGCTGTCTTGACGGAGCTGAAACTTCACACAACATTAGAGAGAATGTATTCCAACTCAGCATGCATCTCTTAGAGTCTGAGAGGAAGTTAAATGCGACAAAAAAGGTAGATACATCCGCGAAAGCTCCAACAATGTGCCATCAACAGCATTCCTGTAACAGATGGTATCCACATTGTCATCTGTGGTGTAAAAGTGAACAATGCCTTAAAATAAACACACAAAAACATTATTGTTTTTCTTAAATTGGCAACTTTGTGATGTTATTTTGTCTCATCCCGTCTTGCCTCACTCCTTCCTGTCACTTCCTCTTCTGTTTTCTGCTTCTTTATTAGGTCTTGCCTTGTTTACGGTGAACACATGGTTTTAGATTCTGACACACTCTGCACAATGTGTATCTGTTGTATTCTTACACCTGTCCTGTCCTGTCCTACCACTCATTTGTAACACCTTCCTGTTTATGTATATTCATATTACTGTTTGGTGTTCTTTGCTTTTTCTTTGTAGTCTGTTTGATGAATAAAGTCTGCATTGTGTTGGTCCTGGTCCTCCTATGCACCAGCTCATTATTACCTTTTCAGTGTCTTAGGCCTCGTTCACACGGACGTCTGAACCAGGTGTTTTTCTGGCGTTCGTGACCGCCCGTTGAACGTCGCCCGTTTTTCTGCTCATTGAAGCAAATCAAAGCGTCCACACGGGCGTTCAGCCCCGGCGTTCGGCCGGCTGCGCGTTCGGATGGCGTCAAATAAACACAGCATGCAACGCTTTCTTGGCATCAAAATAATACACGGAACTACAGATTGGGCGTCAGGCTGGCGTTAAACCGCGTCAGACGCCAGTCGAACGCCTTGCTGACGTCGATACCAAACGCCACAAAAACGCCTATAGCGTTCAGAGCGCGTTCATTTCGAACGTCCGTGTGGACGAGGCCTTAGAGATGTTTGGTGATTGGGACAGACTATGGAGGAAAGCTGCACCCGAGAATGGCCACGAGCTACTCAGCCGACTATGTATGATTTGCAGAGACAAGCGCATCTAGTGGCCGGATCTCAGCTACAGCTAATCTGAAATGGTATCAAAAAAAAAAGCACTGCAGAGGATTCACAGTTCGGAACACTGAGGTTGTGGTTTAGGATCTTGGTTCTCCTGACCAGCATCAGGAAGATGGTGTTGGGCTGGTCCCGGGCTTCACTATGCTGTTAAATGCCCTCACGGTCACCAATAAATCAGCCTCCATGTTCCTCATCTGTTGTATGTTTCACTTGATGGAAGTCAGACCAACACTGCCTTCCTTATGCTGGTCAGGAGAACCAAGATCCTAAAATGCACCTTCAGTGTTCCAGACTGTGAATCCTCTACAGTGCTTTTTGTCATATCGCTGTCTAGTTCCCTTGAGTACCTCTCTGAATGAGTGCTGGAGTTGTTTTCGCTCCCCATCCTGGTAGAGCCGTGGCTGTGGCTTGAGGATGAGAATGAGGCCGATGAAGGGCACTTCAGCACCTGCTGCCCTTAGTGCTTCTAACCCTAATGTTCTGCCATTCGTGGTCCAAGGTGTGTCTCATACAACTGTTTCTTGTTACTCTTATCCCCTTCATAGGTCAAGCCTCTGTTTCTTTCACTGTCCATTTCAGTTTCCTGTCCCGTCATTTGGCTAGTTATGCACCCCATCTGCCATCAGTCGCTGTGTTCAGTCCTCGGTCTCAAACTTGTGTAATCCTCTCTTCAGTGTCCTGTTTCTGGTCCTGTCATATATTCAGTCTGTCTTGTGTTTCTCCTCCTTCTTCAGCCCAACCTGCATCACCTATCATGCCATCTTTCTTGTACCGGGTCCAGTTTAATGCCTGGTGCCTGTTTGTGTCTTCAGACACGGCACATTTTAGAAATGGTCTAAAAGGATTTGGAATAAAAGTTATACCAACTTACTCTGAAAGTTATGAAGGTTTTACCTCTGAAGTTGCCTGATTGGAAATATGAAGACGATGTTCCTGTGACAATATGCACTGTTTATTGAAATGCTTTCTTAGCAATGCCATATCATGCATAATATTTTGTCAGTGATGTAAATCTACATTTACTAATCCGTTAAGTCCTTTGTTAATACTGTATATCCATTACAGGAGTGAAAAGAAAAAACAGAAGCTTAGCTGCGCTCAGTAAATAGCTCTTGCTAATTGAATGCAGAGCATCAATCTTGAACAGTGCTTTGCAAGGGAGCTGAGAAAAAGACTATTAGCCAGTCGATAGATATTACTTAGCTAGCACATTTTCACTCTTGTTCATCACCATGTGTGTTGGTAACAGGATGACCGTCTGCAGTAAATCAGAAAGTAAGGGATATGGAAAACTCATCATAATTGTAAATCATATTATGTAACTCTGATGTTCACTACATGATCAGGGAATCGTGATAAGAGCATTATACATGATAAAATAATTAAGTCCTGAGCATGCTGTGTGACTTAACAAGACCACTGGGGTAAATCTTGAGAATCTCCATGAATTCCTAATTTGTAGTTGAGGGAGTACTGCATATCACGGGGAAGGAGAGGCGCTAATATCATGGATCTCCAAGTGAAACATAACACTGAATCAGTAGAATTTTGCCATTTATGCAGGGAGGGGGAGGGTGCATAGAAATTGCACTGAATTGAAAGTATTAGTACACTGTCAAAATTGTACTGCACTAAAAGTGGTTGTATGGAGTCAAAAGTGAAAGAAAATAGAAAAAAAAATCCTCATTTAAAAACACTGTGAGGTCGGTAAAGAAAAGCCGTGACCGAGAACCACCCTGGAACAGAAACTGCCTTTATTGTCATGCTATCCACACACTCACTGCATGTAGTTTGCTATGCCCAGTGGCTAGAGGGAAGGGAAGCAACAAGCTGGGGAAACCAGTAAGTGGTCTTCCACACATGTCTGCTTGTAAACACCAAGATCTACCAAATATTATGTTCCTCTCACAAGAGCTCTTATATACAAGTTGTTGTTCTGTGCTGTGTGCTGTGACTGTACCAGTCTTCATACAGCATTACACTAAAATAGTAATATAAAGATTTAGTTACACTGATATGCGTGTAATGAGTAAATTAAAGGTCTAAAGGAAAATGTAAGAAAATGTATTTGAGTTTGAGTATGTCTTAGGTATAGATAACATAAAGCATGGTGGCATGTGCCTGGATGAAGTTAAATGAGAATTCTAAAGTGTATGAAAGCACCTTAACTTTTCAGATAAAACTAAAACTAATTGGACCATGCTTCACCTTACCTGACTTGGCTGACATTCTGCTCTTTTAATTCATAGTCAAGAGCCAAAACTTCGGTAGAAAAAAAAAAGCTCGTCCAAAACCAAATAGGTTGAACTTTCCATTTAACAATTTTTGATTTTGTAGAATGAAATTTAGCCCTGCAGCAGGTAATTAGACCCAAAGTTAATGTTCATGTGTGTAATCTATTGTTTCAGACCATGGGGACCTCTTAAAAATGAAGAAACAGTAGTGGGGAGCAAACAGAATTTGATGACTTTCTCGTTCTAACACATTTGATTAAGCTCATTAGTTAGTTGGTGGCTTTATTTGGTCTCATTTCCCAAGTCCTGCACTTAAGTAGGGTTCTCAAGTCCTGCACTTACGTAGGGTTCTCAAGTCCTGCACTTAAGTAGGGTTCCCCAGTCCTGTACTAAAGTAGGACTTGCACTAAACAGCCATGGTCTCATGTAACTGTCTGACTGGGGATTTAAAACTAAAGATAATTGGCTCTAACAAAACTCCTGAGGGAACAGTGAAAAGAGCATATAGAACGTCACTCATTGCCAAATGCTGCATATACAACACATGTTACAGCCCCAGGAGTTTCTGCTCATACACTATAACATATTTGTTTCATTTTCTGGGGCACATTACTTTGTTTTCATTTCTTGTTTATAAAATGCTTACAATGCAAGGTGGAGTGCCCTGTAAGCTACTTGACCAAGTTGATTTTGTTTAACTCGTTATATTGCCCAAAATGAAGCCATGCATGGAACATGAACCACACGTGCAAAAACGCGGCCCTGTTTCTTCTGGACAGATAAGATCATTGTGATGTTCCATCTCCCTCCACTACTGCCTAACCTGCTGCCTGTCCTTCTGTCTTCAGTGTCTGTTTCCTTCTCCCTCCTATGTTCAAATTCATTTTCTCACTGGTCCCTTCTGGTCAGTAGAGGTAGAAAAAAAGTGAAATTTTATCGTTGTTCCTCTGCGCTCAATTGTGAATAATCAGTTCTAGCCAGGTTCCCTCATTATGCGGCCATATCTGTACTAAACCTCAGATCTACTCTGAAAAAACTAGAAATAATGTTTCAATAATATCGAATAATATCGAATTTTTTTTTTGTTTTATTTGTTTAGCTCTGGTCACATATTTGAGCCCCTCTTAAGAATGCATGGCCAGGATGTTGAATATGATTTATAAACCAGACTATAAAAACTTGCCCCATTTACTTCTCAAGTCACTTTGTGTATTAATTAACCGTTCAATTCATTCATTCATTAATTGTGTGGTTTTTGTGCCTTTTTGTACATTTTGAATCTCAAATCATTTTTCCGTTAAGCCATCTTACCATTTTATTTTGCCAAATTTCTTTTATCTGAGTGTTAAATGTCTCTCATTGGTGGTCCTAAGGCCTCTTTTAAGCCTGATAAAATAGTTTGATTCTATCAGTGCTAATACAGAGCAATAAATGCTGTCTCATTGAAGCTTCGGAAGCCGTGAAATCACTTTCCCACATGCACATTAGAGACACAGCCACAGAGTGATAAAGATTCAAAGATTTAAAATCTACTCTCAGCACTGGCAAAAAGTGTGGATGTGTGTCAGGAACATGATATGGACATTAATTAATCCCACACTGCAAAGACTAGAGGGCAATGCTTACATTACTTTTTCTCATCTCAGGCGGTTATATGGGCAGAACATGACGATCTCAAGAAGGACACGTGTTTACTACCTAGTACTGCCTGCAAAAAAAATCAGTGATAACCTGTGCTAATTTTAATGGATTGTAACTCTCTGCAAGACAGTGAACAAAAGGGGGGCGGGGGTGTTGTGGCAATGGGGGGAATCCGCTCCGGCCTAAAGTACCCTGGCCGGCCCAAATTTACCATTGGCCCACCGGTAGCCCGAATGGCCAGTCCAGCCCTGAGTTATGAGATGTACTGTACATATTCTTTATCAGTTGAATCTAGAAACTGTTAATTATTTCAGTGTAATTCAGCTAGACTGTTAGAATATGCAGATCATAACCTGTCCTTTAAGCACCCCATTTACAGCATGTAACGAATCATTCTGCATTTCAGGCTGAAGGTTTTTCTTTAAAAAGGGCTTATTGAATCTGCAAACCATAGCCGAGCACCATTGTGATAATGACCATGCAAAACTGACACAAAAGGTCACATAACATACATTTTTTTTGTTTCATTTGGCAAATTAAGATTGGCAGTCTTAATTTAATCTGTTTAGTTCAGGTTTGCCCCCTCAGGCTGAGTTCAGGAGTTATAAGTCTCGAGTCATAATTTGATTGCAAATTCTGTCTTTGTTGTATCCAACTTGTCGAAGTTCAGCTTGCTTATGTAGCTCTAAATGAATCTTGCAGTCTGATTTGAATCATTTAAAGAACGTACATAGCTGTGTGCTGATTTCTCCGAAGAATGGGATTTGCAGTGTTCTGTAAAGCGTGTCCAACTGTATAACAGTAGCACTGGAAGAACATATTTATCCACAGAGTGTGAAGAGGATAATCCATCAGTGACTTTAACAATGTGTCAGCTTCACAGCAGATCCCTCAGATGCATATGCAGCTGTAGAAGACAGATATAGAAGCATATTGAAACTGCACCTGTCTTCAGTTATGATGGTGAGTGAGTAGCATAAAGATTCACCTGATCCCCCAGGTACGCCAGCTTTGTTCCACTGCCACGGACACAAAACTTCACAAGATTTGAGTCATTTAGTCAAATCTTTTGGGTTTTGGTCACTTTTAAACAGAGGCAGGCAGGTCGGCGGGAATTCAACTTGTGGCTTGTTGCCACAGTTCAATGAAGAAGCTCTGATTTCGAGAGTTAAAAGAAGTTATGGCGTGATGAATGGTGAGTCTTCAGCTTATACTGTGTGACTTCTTGGCCTCTTTGCTAGCCTAACTTCGCAGCATGGTAGCTAATGGACTGTTTTAAGCTGAAGATGTAGCCACACATGTACAAACACAATATTGGAGCTTAACTGCTCACGTTAATTACTAAAGGGTGTCTAATGTTGCCCTTAGAACAAAATTAATGTAGCATACTTTTTCATATTGTTATATTTTTTAGTGTTAACATGTATTTTGGATTCTGATACACTCTGCCTTCGGTACTTTCTGCTCTCTTCTTACACTACATCCTTGTTCTGTCCTACCACTCTATGCCCACCCCTGCTGGTATATTTGTATGTGTTTCAGCAGTGTGTGATTTAGCAGTATGCATTTATACCCCTTTCTATGTAGGCGTTGTTGATTGGTCAGTACTCCTTCCCCTGTGTAAGTGCATTCGTATTGCTGTTCTGAGGTGATCACATTTTCTCTGTTAGTCTGTTTAATGAATAAAATCGGTGTGCGTTTACGTGTGCAACATTCAGCGTCCTCCTATTCACCCACAATGTTACAAAAAGCTAAATCGTGCAAGTAGTTCATTAGAAGGATATTGTGCAAAGTAGTATAGAATATTCCAGTCAGAGGCAAAAATACAACAGGTTACACCAGTTCTAAAACAGTGGCTGCTATCCCTTGTCTTAAAGGTTTACCTTTATACAGCATAACTCAATAACTCACACAGCTGGATCTTTATCAGTGTCAGAGTGATGTTGACAACTGAAAAGCAGGTAGGCAGGTCTGCAGGTTGAACACTCAATAGAATTGAGCTTGCAAAAATAGTTTGAAGCTATACTATAGAACAGTGGTGCACTATTGATTGAGTTCTTTGCTCAGATATACCCAGTTTAACTTATCTATCAGGTAAGGAAATACAATGTATACAACATTTCAAGTTTACGAAGCTCACTATCAAGAAAACTTTAAAAAATTGAGACATAAGTGTTTCGACTTAAGCCATTAGTGTTGTACTTATGGACTATGTGGGGAAATTGGTTGGGTTGTGCGCAGCAGAAGAGTTGGCGTCCTCCTTGTTCTCTGGCTTGGTTGTGTTTTGGTTGTGGTTTTATAACTGTGTTAGGGTAAATAAATTCAGATTTTTATATATTTATATATATATATATATTTTATAGTCATTTCCAAAGTGGAAGTTGGCATAAATAATGAATTAAACCTAAAAAAATCTGTGTTGAAACATGGATGGATCAATTATACATGCTTATTCATCCACTGACACCTAGGGAAGCTATGAATAACAATGGATCCTTGCAGTTTGGACAGGCATAATAGTTGTTCTGGAAAAAGACACTTAGAGACTCTACTAAACAGGGTCAAAACGCTCATTACACATGCAGCTAATGCATCACTTGTTTAATAAGACACTTTCAGGCTACCTTCAGTGGTGTGACAAGTGAATAGATGGGAGGGAGGAATGGAGGGAGGGAGGGAGAGAGAGAGAAATGCATTGACGAAACATTACATAAACCAGAGATCACACACATTTAGCCCCGTCCATTCATGTTAAAGTTAAATAGTAATGTTTACTGTAGTGTTAACTGTGTTTTGAATAAAGCTCACTATTAGCAAGCCACTATAAAGAGAACAGATGTCCGTCTTAAAGGCTTGTTTAATTCTAGCGCTGTGATTCTCAGTCCTTGTCCTGTAGTATCCCTTACCCTGCACATTTTCTCCAACTCACCTGATGCAACTAATGAATGAATGAACAAGCTGTTCGTGAGGTAAACAGGATTTGCTGCGGCAGGGACAGCATAGCATCATGCAGAGTAAGGGTACTTCAGAACCAGAATGGATTCAAGTGCATAACTCTAATGTAAAAATCATGTTCAGGTACAAAAGCCTCATAAATCTCCTCTGGTGTGCTCTGTGTGTGTTTATAAAAGTGCAGAATCCTCCTACTCAACAAATTCAACTAAATATGATAGCACTCGCTTCTGTACTTACCACAGAGACAAAACCTGCTGCTTCATTTAACAGTTCAGAAAGCTTACGTTTGATTAGCTTTGGTGATACCGAAATAAATACCTGTAACTAAAAATGTCACTCCAATAAGCACTTTCTTTGGTCACTCTCACTCCAATGTACGGTCCAGTGGCTTCCAAATGACCTTCTATCAGCTTTGATTTATAAGAATATTGCAACAGCGTGTTGTCTTCTGCCCCGCCAGAAAACAAGGTTTCGCTAATCAACCACAAACAGGCAATTATCACACCTGTAGAATGGTGGGAAATCGAACGGGTCGAGCCACCTGTGTGATTGTGTCTATTTGCATGCAGGCTGCTCCAGATGCTACATCAATTACGGAAACCATATAGAGAACATGATCGTGAGAGAGAGAAGATAGAAGAAGGCAAAGCCGGAGTGTTACAAGATTAATCACAGCCAACATGAAGATATTTTAATATTAACAAAAAGTAATAACTTGCTTAATTTGCATACAAATTACTGAGGTAATTGATTGCTGGATTCTTTTTTCAAGCACACGCTCTAACACATGTGTAAGCATGCACTGTGTATCTGTGTGTGTGTGTGTGTGTGTGTGTGTGTGTGTTAATGAACGACTGAGTGCCTGGGGGGAGACAGGAATGAATCATCAGTTTAGCGACTCTGCTTAACCGTGTAAGATTAACAGAATGTCTCATTAAAACCCTTATTAGAAATGATCAATATTCCGTTGTCAATCGCACAAACCTTAGCACAGCCAACAAAGCAGCTGTGATTGAATCATTTCGCTCACACTATTGATTGACTGTTATGACAATGACGGACAAAGAAACTGCAACGGAACGCGTTGGCGTCGATTAAATTATATGTTCTCTATTTCTTAGTGCCAGCGATGCTAAACTGGATTCACTAAAAACAATGTCCGAACTCACTCAGTCCGTTGCCTTTATCTGCCTAACTGATCACAGTAATGAGCTCTGAAAAACTTCCCAGGAGCTTTTCGCTGTGTCTTATCTTCAAAAGACAATATGTACCCTAGAATCTTAAAGGGGGGAAAACATTTCTTGCTTTTTTTGAATAAGAGATTATGGATTTTATGGTACGTGAATGCCATTAACATTTCAAAGACTAGTTTTCAGTCCATTAAGTGCATATATCTAGTCTAAGCTGTGTGTGCCCTTTAAAAATAAAGATTTTGAAATCTTCTGCTCGGGCCTAAACCTTATTCTTACACAGAACCTGTTGCAAGGTGGGACAGCCTTAACAGAATGTTGACAACTCTTATTCAGCATTAAGAGAAATTGGATGGTCACTCTTAAAAGTTTTGAAGTGGTTCGGAACTTGGAAATATGGGTCGGAATGGTATGGAATAAATGGGGAAGTGCGTAAAAGGTTCTTTACATAGCTTTTGTAAATGTAAAGTGAGCAGTCATATGTGAACAGACCACAGCACACTGTGAACAGCACAAAATTCTTCCTCTGCATTTAACCCATTCACCAAGTGAAGCAGTGGGCAGCCAGGAACACAGCGCCTGGGGAGCAGTGTGTGGGGACGGTACCTTACTCAAGGGTACCTCAAGCACACGACCTTCTGATCATGGGGTTAATGTCCTAACCACTAGTCCACCAGTGCTTATTGAAGGAACTTGCCACTGTAGGGACGCAAGTAGGGAAGCAAAAGTGGTTCTTCTGTGTCATTGCTCCATGAAGTTTTACGAGTGTTGAGTTGCTGAAAGCCTAGTTTTAATAGTAATGGCATTCCAGAATAAAATGCTACACTACTGGAAACCTAACACAGACATTCGAGTTTAAAATGCTACAATACTGTAAACCTTCTAGTTTTTTTTAAATAGATAATTACAGTAAAGAAAATCAAAATGTCAAAATATAAAGAAATGGGAACGTATATGCAAATATGAAATATGCAAGGTTAGATTCTTTTCCTTAACCTAGCCCTAACCTTAATTGTCACCAGTTACCGCTGATACTGGCAATGTTACACAATGTGCATTAAAGTGCAGGGTAGTGGAGCGTTGTCCTAGCATGAAAAAAAGCCATAAATCTTAATCGCAGAACGTATTTTGATTAAATTGTATTTCGTGATGGCTGCATGAGTCGTGAGATCGGGTTAATCTGACAGATACGAGTTTACTCCAGCTGACTGCAGCGTAGAGGCTGAAATCCATATTTGGTTCTAGTTATCGTTAACTGGCTAGACTCTAGTGATTTGAAAGGTCTGGTGGGGATGTAGTTTTCCAGTTAGGTCCTAGTCCATTTAATGCTTTCTAGATGAGTGGTTGTATTTTTATCATGTAGCTGGAACCAAAGGACCCGTTTGTCAGCAGCATTTTGATTAAGCTTTCTCTGCCTAACAGATCCTTTTTTAGAATTTCAGTATTTTACAGGATTTTTACATGTTGTGAGAAATATGTGAATGAGTTTTTGTAGATCATGTGCAGTCAAGACTCCCCCGAGTCAGGGGGCAGAAAAAATATTTTGTTATAAAACTGATATTATTCAGGGCTGAATCATTTGGGACTATGCGATTTTGCTTTCTTTCATTTGTGTTAAAGCTTTTAGAGCCTCAGACTTGTCCTTGTTCAGCAGGAGGAATTTATGATGAAATCCATTTATCAACATAATCAATCCATTTACAGCAGTGGTTCTCAAATTATATCAGGGAGTCCTCAATGGGTCCCCATGCCTCCTCATATGTTGCAAGTTGGGTTACAGCAAAAACATGAACTTGTTGGGGGCTCTGAAATCCAGTTTGATGAGTCTTTGTTGTCCTGCAGAATCCCTAGTTTCTAAACGAAGCAGGTGAAGATTGAAAAAGAAGACTACAAGAATTGATCACTGAGGAACTGCTCTGAACTTTAGTCCTAAAAAGGTATTTGCTTTATACATACGAGAAGCTCATGTAAAAGGTTCATCTTGCTGGACCAAACATAATCTTGTGCTGTGAGAACATATGGGGGACAACTTGTTAAACTGCTGGTGCTGGATTGCAGTAAAATCTGCTGCCAAAAAATTCCCAAATTACTGTAGTCTATGCTCTTTTAACCTCTGTAGTAAATCCAAGCTGAATCGTCTAGATTGTTTCCCCTTGCTTGACATCTACATGCTTTATGGAAGCTTTTTAGAGGGACATTAAAACCACAGTCTAACAGGGTTGTTGTCTGTCTGACTATTGGGACCTTGAGCAAGAGAGGATGAAAGGAACATTTCATTTTTTCTTTGCGCAAGTTTAGTGCAATTTGTTTTCACAGAGACTTGTTTTAGTGACTTGGTTGATTTTTCTAAAGATGTCATTGAATGAGTAAACAGAAAACCACACCACCATTGTGACAGAGTTGCTGCTCAAGGGCTTTGGTTTCACAGCTATAGCGTCAACATAAATTTATTTGCACTCAATGTAGCCATCATCACAACCACTGATGCTTTAGATCTCTGAAGCCGATTAGCACACCATTATCCCTCCTATGAGCTCTGCAAATTTTTTTTTTTAACATGTAACTTTGAGCCCAGCAACCTCTCACTCTTTCATTTGTGACATTTCTTGCTTCACACGACAGGTTTAAAAGTAACAGTGATGCAGAAACCTGGTGCTTTCCTCTTCTGAAAGAGAAGGTATTTCGTTTAGCTCTGCTCTTTGGGAAGAACAAAAAATAGTATGCACCGACTCGTGAACTGATTCATGAACTTTTCATGAACCACTCTCCCACCACGCATGACCCTCAATATAAAACACCACTAGCATTGCTCTGAAGAAGCCTTTATCTTCAAAAAAGTGGACCAGCCTTATGCTTCAAGCTTGATCTGAGACTGATTCAAAGCCTAGTCAAGCCTATTAAGTTAACAGCCTTGTGACAGTGCCTTTCTGCCAACAGTAATATTAGCCGCCACACTGTACCCACAGCATGATCCATGTTTTCAGCAAAGAATAAAGACCAAATCAGCATTTATAACAGCATTAATAAACGGACACTTTCTTTTGGTGTCAGGCTGCATGAGGCTTTGTGTAAAGAGCACGCTGTAGGAATGTGGAGCGGGTGGCAGGATGCTGTGTCAGTCCTCCTGTGAACTAGCCTCGGCAGCAGATGGTGTCATGAGAGAAAGAAAAAGACAGCGAGTTTTTTTCTCCGCTCTTTCATTCTTGGAACTGCAGGCCTGGGATGGCAGCCAGCGCTTGTTGAATGTAGCAAAATGTGACCTGCAGTTTGGATTGGAGATGAAACCCACGTCTGAAAGGCGAAACTGCCCATTTCAGGTCAGGCCTAACATAAGCGTCTGACATTGGCAGAGGAGAAAATGTGCCACACATTCTCTCTGCCAGGTTTGAGTGCTCACATGTTGATTCCTAACAGGAGCAAAGTTTCTGGTGTCAAGCTTAGGAGTTTTCTCTCCTGGGAAAGATTGCAAATCGTAAAAGTTACTTTCAATGTTCTGTTAAAGTATTCTGCTGGGAACAGCATCTAAGGCCAGATCTAAAATCTCTGTCTTATCAAGTTTGGAAAATGGTTCTTGGCTTTGTTCATATGGCTCTGTAAAAAAGTACATGATCTTTACATTGTTTTGAGATTTATTGAACATCTTCATATATCTCATTTACTTTTACGGCATTTATCGGACGCTTTTATCTAAAGCGACTTCCAGGGGACAGTCTCCCTGGAGTAACTTGGGGTTAAGGGTCTTGCTGAGGAACCCAGTGGTAGTGCTGAAGGTAGGATTCGAACCCATGACCTCTTGGTCTAGAGGCAAGTATCCCACCCACTACGCCACCTAGAAAATATTAATTTAATCCATTTTAGGACAAGTCTTAGAGAGTAAATAATGAAAACTTGTGTGAAAATGATCTGTATGCACTGTAGGTCAGGACACCTATAAAACCTTCATTGGACAGTTATTTGGATGGTGGATCATTCTCAGCACAACATCTGCTCTGTGCAGTGCATACTCTCTCACACGATATGCAGTAGAATTTAAATCATCATTTAATTTAAGGAGAAAAGTTTTCTAACACCAACTATTTTTTATGGAAAAGTTATCTGGGACTTCAGTGAAACAACAGACATTACCTTCAAATGGAGGAAAATGAAATGTGAACTTTAATAGAAGTGCCTGTCCTACCGTATTTCCTCCAGGGGCAAAGTGACAATTCCTCTGGCAAGTAACAAAAGGATGCAGATGAACATATAAGGAACTGCACACTTCACTCAGCTCAGATAAGGTCAGCATTTATCCTCTAAAACTATTTAGCATGATGAATCAGGAGAGAGAGCAAATACTTCCTCATGGTGTAGAATGTTATTTTTACATGATCTATTATATACATGGGGCAGCTGGTGGCCTGGTGGTTAGGGAGTTGCCTCTGCAATCGGAAGTTCCTGCAAATCTAAGGACTGCCAGTGGCACCATTGTGGGAGCCTTGACCTCATTGTGCCCAAGGCTGCATTGCTGGTTGCATCACTTGGTGAATTCACATTCACAATTTCACATTTGAAACTTTTAGTTTAGTAGAGTGTGTCTCAGGGTGGCTGCCGGTAGAGGAAGCCTTTGGGTTTCATTAAGTTTTAGTTTTAGTCACGTGCAGGGTGACTTTAGGTTTTGATTAGTAAGCTCAGTAGGAGAGTGAGTGTATGCGTGATAGGTGTCAGGTGGAAGCTGATCGAGATCCAGACGGCACCTAATGATCACACTCAGCTGTAGGTAGTATGAGTTACATCAGGTGCACGGTGATTGGCCAGGGTTTAGTATAAAGCCTGGTTGCTCCAGAGAATCGGTGCGTGGTCACTAACTTCCAAACTAACATTCAGGCTAACATCCTAGGGGTCATCCAAGAGCCAAGCTTCTTGGGGTTCTGGTAGAGTGTGCTGGAGGGAACGGTGAAGTATCACCGTAAGAAAGGAAAACATATCTAAAGGAAGGTTAAGTCAGAAGGACATATCGCCCTATGGTTTGAGCTGTGCTGTGAGATCCAGGTGTGAGTGAGTTTTGGGACTGTGTGCGGGGATTTTGTCCTATCTAGAGAAAACCACAAGGACTGAAGCTGGAAGCCCCACAACGAGCAGTGGAGAGAAGCTCTTCTGTGAGAGACGAGTGGCACGTTTCCCTGGTGGTGCGTTCCATCTGTGGCTCTCTCCCTCTCTCTCTCTCTTCTGTGTTCCAAGCAGGAGTGACGGGTTGCAGTGTGAAGGTCCGTGGCTCTAAAGGAGGACTGGGCAAAGTTCTTAGGCCACTAGCGCGGAGACAGTGGACGAGAAGTGCCCACTCTGACCTTTCCCGCTTTCAGGCTGGCTTCGAGGGACGATTCCCCCTGATGCCCTTCCGGCTTCGCTGCTGGTCCTCATCCTTCTATAGCTCTCTGTCTGTCTCTCTCTCTCTCTCTCTCTCTCTCTCTCTCTTCTGTGTCCCAAGCAGGAGTGACGAGTGGTAGTGAGAAAGGCCTGTCTCTCTAAAGGAGGTCCTGGTTAAGGACAGAGGACTGTAAGGACCCGTCTGTGAGTATTGGACGGAAGTGGGCCTCTAGGAAATCAAGGACCGAGGATTACGAATGAGTAAAGAGACTCCTCGAAGAAAGGACTCCACAGGACTGAAAGTGATTTTTGTGTTGGACTTTGAGCTCTCTTTTGTTATCAATAAAGTATCACGTTTGAAACTCCCCTCAGCGCCATGACATATAGTAGAAGCAGGACAGAGAATAGGCAATATAAATAGAGGGGCATTTACAGTGGCAGTTAGGGGGGTACGTTTACAATTCATAGTGTTGCTGAACATTTTTACATGTGTTAGAGTCATTTGTTAGGTTGGTAGTGGTCTGCCCATCAAATATATCCATCCACTGATATCCAGTGATGAAGGGTTAGAAGATGACATTCATTGTGCATCTCTGATGTTTCTGATAAAGTGGCCAGTGAGTGCTTGATCTTCAAGCTCAGAATCTCAATACAGAATTATCAAATTGGCGAGTATTTTCTGCTTGGCATCACAAAAAGCTATTAGGCTCTCAAGAAGTCGTAGAAGTTTTTCCTTCAGTTTTCCATGTGAGAACTCTGACATTCATTTAATTATGAGTAAATAGAACCATCCACTGAAAGGATATTCAGTGGCATTGCACCAAAGAGTCCTTTACGCTCCTTCATTTTTGGATGTGCATACAATAATTTGTACAGTGTAGACAGAATTCCAAAAATGTACTTAATACTTAATATACTTTTCTTAGTTCTGTTTACCAAATTAAAATGAACTGAATGCTTTAATTCATTTTGGGGTGATTGGTTTCCCGATTCCTTCACAACAAGATGGTGCCTTGATGTGGCTTCCCTTGCATTTCATCATTGATTTCTTGAGGAAAAGTTTAATGAATTGCCATCTATTTGACGTCTAATGAATGGAGCAAACATACAAATGAAATTTAAACATAAAATACACATACATTACACAACTTCTGCTTCCAACATAATTGTTAGTCTATGAGCACAATTTTTGTTACAAATTGGTGCAAGATGGAGACACCTAAAGCTTTACAGAACAACATTTAGTAACCCACAATTGCAAGAAACTGTCAGGTAGTGCTCCTTGAAAAACCAGAATGGTGCTCTGGGATCATGTAGATATCATGAACACTCTTTGGTCTTCTGTGCGCTTGTCTCACTCTCACAGCCACTGGTGCGTGAAAAAGCCCAGGGAGGTTTGAGGATCGCAGTCAGTTGCATTTAATGCTGAAAAGAGAAAGTCAGACATATAGGTCATTAGGTTATACATGAGGATGAGGAGACCTCATTTTTCCCCAATTTGGGCCAAAGAACGTTCAGTATCTTTGCTGTGCTAGAATTCGGGTCTCCCCGGTAATGCCCATCACTTCTATTAAAGATTACAAATGTCTCCCTCCCCCTCTCTCTCTCTCTCTCTCTCTCTCTCTCTCTCTCTCTCTCTCCCTCTCTCTCTCTCTCTCTCTCTCTCTCTCTCTC
>JBBJLR010000040.1:14839150-14860035 GCA_037577145.1 Brachypetersius gabonensis | reverse complement strand
CCCAGCCCCTGCCCCAGCCCCTGCCCCTGCCCCTGCCCCAGCCCCTGCCCCAGCCCCAGCCCCAGCCCCAGCCCCTGCCCCAGCCCCAGCCCCAGCCCCAGCCCCGGCCCAAGGTCAGATGTTAGAGCCTTCAACTCCGAGACCCATGTTACAACATTGACACAGACTTGGTGTTCTTTGTACTGACTAGAAGATTAGAAGATGATTAAAATATTAGAAGATGATTTTTACTTACAATAAATAAAAAAAACATAGAATTTGACCAGGGACACTCAATTGATTCATTCAGTGAGAACAACGATAGACTTTGTTTTAAAAAAAGAAAGTAGAAATGACCAGCACACCGCACTTAAACATTGCAATTTATTTTATTTGTACATTTTTAATTACTATTTATTCATTTTATTTATATATAGATACTGGCACATTTTACCAACAGAACTGAGTCTTCACATGTGATGTTTTATAAGAGCATAGGAGAAGAGGTTTTTGACCGTACCTCAATGTAGAATCTGTCCAGATCTGAGTCGTAGGTCTTCCCTCTGAACTCCAGCCACAGGTTTTGAACAATGGACTGGGATGGCCATGGCAAAAGCTTTATTTTCTGTTCATTTAACCATTGTGAGTGGATTGTGATGTGTGCTTTGGACCATTATCCCACAAAATACTTAGTTTTGGCTTCCTAGTAGAAGCAGCCAGATTTTGATTTCCTGGAACTTCCTGGAATCCAGAATATGTGCAGACAATACTGCCAGGGCCTTTGGAGGAGAAACAGTCCCACAGCATCACAGATCCTCCACCATATTCGGTTATACTACTTGGTATTAGGCGCTTTTCTCTCTAGCCATCTTTACTTCTATGCCAAACCAGCTGTGAGCTTTTGGAAAAGTATTGCTTGGTCTGACCACAGCACTCTGTCCCAGTTAAAGTTTGAGTGGCACCTAGCAAATGATGTTGAACGAGAAAATTCTTCTGGAATACCTTCCAAATGGTTTGCTTGTATGCAGTTGACACCTTAAGGTGAATGTGGACACATAATGACATCTTCTAATCTTCTAAGCTGCTTCAAAAATGGTGGACTTTGCATTTTTTTTTACTTCTCTGACCAGCCTCCTTACTGTGGCCGCTGAAAAAATAGCTTTGCATTCTCTTCCAGACTTTTTCAGGAATTTATTAAACGTAATAATGATCCATTCCCTGATTTGTGTCAATTGTATTTTGCCTTATTTCAATGGAATGCTATTGAATCTTTTCCATGGTGTTGGGTGACTTGGTCTTGTTTCACCCCATGCCCTGGTGAAACAGGAAGTCACTGATGAATCAATGATGAATGTTTATATTTCCTCAATTCAAATTCCTTGAGGTGCCAGTAATTGACACATGATTTTGTTTTACAAATAAATTTAAAAAAATGGGTGCTATGGCCCCCCTGGGATCATGTTGTCCAATGTTCAGAAACAGGTCTGGCTGCATCATGTGAAAACTCTCTGTTTTGATCAGTGCCTGTAGCTCAGCTGAGGGCAGCAGACAGTATTGGATTTTGAAAAAACGCATATTCCCCTCAATAATGGGTTTAGTTTGAATGACTTAGGGGTTGCTGTGTCTGTAATTAAAACAGCTCTTTCTGAGAGAAATTGTAAACAGTAAACAGTTTTGATGGTATTGTGGCTTATGAGCAGAGTGGGTGATTGCTTATCGATCAGTGGGAGGTGAGCTCTGGTGCTGGGATGGTGGGGGCTCCGAAGGTGAGAAAGGTCAGAGACTCCGTCTTCCTTACAGCTGGAGTTCATGCAAGGGGGAGAGGGTGTGCACAAATAACACATTGATGTGTGCATTAGGAAGATACATTCGGGTCTGTGCTTTTTGATGGATGCTCTTCTTTGCCCATCCCTCACTGAAAGATCAGTAATTGCATTAAAACATCCACTAAACTGACATCTCAAGAGAAATAAGTGCTTTGTAGATGATTTACAATGCTTAACCAGTTATTAGTGCAAAATTGGAAACTGACATAAAAAGTCAACCGTGATTTGACTGTGTGGGTGTGCAGAAAGTCGCGCTTTAATGACAGCTAAATTTCTCAGCAGATGCAATTTTATGTAAAATATACTGAAAAATAGACCTGACATTTGCTGGAGTTTTAGTGCTCTCTTTTTAATTTCATCCTTTGACTTTTACAAAAGTGTTTCTAGGCCCCACAAGGCGATGTGATTCAGCCCTTTAAAGCATGAGGACATACCACTTGTATAGCGAATAGCTTTTTACTTCCTTTTCTTTTTAAAAAAATGTTAAACCAGCTGTGAAATGTACTGTGTGCTACTTCAGATTCCTAAATGACTGGGACCTGAAAAGGCCAAAAACAACTTTAGATCGTCCATGATTGCTTTGTATGCTGACGTTATTGCAGGCCACTTCAGGTGGCCCTGAATATCCTGACGTCCAGAGAAAAAATAGATTTTTTTTTCTCTGGGTTTAATTATTAGCGTTGAGCTTTGGCCAAGAGAACGGCTAGAGACAAATAAACACCCCTGGTTCGACTGAAGGCATTAAGCATTATAGAGGCAGCCTTGGGGGGCAGGTATTGAAAGAGGGAAGGCAGAGAGAGAGATGGAAAGAGCAGCCTTGACGTATTTCGACGCTCACCACTAAGCTGCAGGAAGCTGGGCAGGGTGCAATGACAAATGAGTGCAGAAGCCACAGCATGAGGTCTGTGTGCGTGTGAGAAAGAAAGAGAGAGAGAGAGAGGGCGAGAGCATGAGAGAGAGAGGGAGCAGTGCTTCCTCATGCTCAGTAAATAAATAAGCCGGCACTGCTGTCAGCGTTGTGTGTATTTATCACTATAATGGCTACCTAGGGGATGGTTAAATGTTCCAAGGAAACATCAAGGTCATTCCATTGGCTAAATAACATAATGAACTTTTGCAAATGCCTGATTTGTGTGTTTCTTAATGTGCTGAAAATGACAGAGACACCAAGCCGGGCTCTTTGTAGCAAGAGATCTAATAATCCTCTTTATCTAGTAAATAAGGCTAATGTATTTTGTTGGATCATTTGCCTCTTGTGCATTAAATGCCCTCTGATAAATATCATTGTGCAATACGAGGCCCCCAGTTCAGTTTCCACCGTTGTGCACATAGACAATCACTGATAGAAAAATAGAATCAGGAGGAAGTGTTTGAACAAGCCCGGGAAAATAACATGCTTTTCTTAAGAAATGAAATGATGATCCTGCATGTTTTCTTGTACACTTTGGTGCGCAATTTCTATTTATTTCCTAAACGCAATGTATTGGAAACAAAATGTATAAATACATTCTTAATCAAGCTTGGCTCAGAGCTTAGCTTAATATTAAAATATGTTTGAAACGTATGCCTAAGAATCAAAGTGAAGTGCATTAGGCATTCAAGTGATTCATTCTGCTCTAATGACATGCAGGGGGATCAGTTCTGAGAGCGAGGGGTGTGACAGGAGAGGAGATTGCATCATCAAGCATCACCGAACGTCAGTCACCGAGCTCATTCCGAGGAGAACGCCAGTTTCCTAAACAGTCCATATCTCACTGTTGTGACATTGTTGTCACAGCTTTCATTTAATCTAAAATAAATAAATACATGAATGAATGAACAAACAAACAAACACATAAACAAACGAATAAAGAATCGAATGCTGATCTGGACCACACTGACCCTTAATGTGCGCATAGAGAGATTTAATTTCATTTTAGCAGAAGTCTGTTAGCTTTACATATTGCTTTCGAAGGTAAATGTTATGGCAGTAGCTGTTTGCGAAGAATGATTTCGAGCTGGGAAAGGAAATCAATAAGCAAATAGTTGGAACCTGGTTTTAATCTCAGCCCGAAGACTAAAACAAAAACATGACCGAGCCTCACTCTTTGACCAAAAAAAGAACAAAATAACAAAAGAAAATACTGTATGTTTTCACATCCTACCGGTAGCGCTCGTTCGATATGGTAGGTCAATATCCCACTGAAATCCACTCGACTGAAAATTACACAGTGTGTCAATCCATAAAGCACTCTGCACAACACTGGAATAACGTAATATGTATGCGTGCAAGCTCCTGTTTGCCTGAAAATTTGGTGTAGGGATTATTTCTAAGGCTTACTTAATATTCCTCAACTTATGAGTGAATGATGTTTATCCCTTACAGCGTGCATTATGTTATTAACTCACATAATGAACGGAGCATTTGTAGGGACACGAAACGCAGCATTACCTTTATTGTCTGAAGGCAAATGGCATGTTTCTTCTTAGAAGGTTTACAGCAGGAATACATTTTCTTCTTTTTGTGAGTTAAAAACCAGCTCTGCTCTGTTTGACAGTATCGGGGGTTCGCTTGAAGAGGTTATTGAGTGAACTTGGGTGTAAGTGGTAGTGTATTTAATCTATTTTAAGTGCATTTAAGATGTGATTGAGTGTAGTACAAAGCCAGTCAGAGATTATCTGTAGGCAGGGATGATCGATTTCAGACACAAGGTAAAGAACTCCACCCACTGATGCATTCTATGATAGCAACTGGTGCAAAGTTGGACTGTTATATAGTGTTACTCCAGGATGTAGGAAATGAGGGGAAATAGATTTAGGCCCATGTTGTACTCGTTTGACCCCTTTGACCAGAGTGATGTACATCAGTGCCTACAGTGGGGGAAGTAGTTATTTGATTCCCTGCTGAATTTGACTTGCTGACTAATAAAAAAATGAGCAGTCCCTAATTTATGAGAGAGTTTAATTTTTATGGAGAGATACAGAATACCAACCAAATGTCAAGGAAAAACATAAAACATACAACTGATTTGCATTTCACTGAGTGAAATAAGTATTTGATGCCCAAGCAAAACATGACTTAGTGCTGGGTGGAGAAACCCTTGTTGGCAAACACAGCAGTGACTTTTCTTGTAGTCCGTCACCAGGTTTGGACACATCTCAGGAGGGATTCTGGTCCACTTCTCTTTACAGAAACTCTCTAAATCCTGTCTTGGCTGCTGCTTGGCAACTCATAGCCTCAGCTCCTCCACAGATGTTCTATATGAATGAGGTGTGGAGACTGGCTGGGCCACGGCAGGACCTCAATGTGCTTCTTCTTCAGACACTCCTTTGCTACCATGGCAGTATGTTTTGGGTCAACCCATCTTCAGAGTTCTGGCTGAGGGAAGGAGGTTCTCGTCCAAGATTTGACTGTACATGGCCCCATTCGTTGGCCCCTCAATGCTGTGAAGTCATCCTGTACCCTTAGAAGAAAAACATCCCGAGCAGAATGTTTCCACCTCCATACTCAGCATTTCTCTTGATTCTAACATAGGGTCGATTTGATGCCAAAGAGCTTGATTTCTTCCCAAGCATTCTTTAAATCATTTAGATCAGTGGTTCCCAACCTTTTTTCTTTGAAGCCCTCTTGCCTGTGTGCAAGACAAGCCAGGCCCCCCTCAACCAAAACTCCTACCCGCATAGACACACAAAAAGAATTTAGTAATTAATTACAAATTTTATTTGCAAAAATTAAAAAAATTAAAAATTGTTCTTATACTCAGATATTGGGATTTTATGAATTTAATGTGTACAAATATAATTTTGGTAACCTCAGTGCAGACAAAATTTCGCGCACCCCCTGTGACCTCTAGCGCCCCCTAAGGGGGGCCCGGACCCCAGGTTGGGAACCACTGATTTAGATGTTCAATGGTAAACTTCAGATTGTCTGTACATGAGCAGGGGGACCTTGCAGGCACTTCAAGATTTCAATCCATTATGTTGTAGTGGGTTACAGATGCGATGGTGTTCTTAGTGACTGTGGTCCCAACTGCCTTCAGATCATTAACAAGCTCCTTATGTGTAGTTCTGGGCTGATCCCTCACTTTTCGCATGATCGTTCTTCAGCCCATCAGGCCAGATACTGCATGGAGCACCAGACTGAGAGCAACTGATGGTCATTTACTATTTTGGCACCCACTGTCACCTTTTCACCAAGCTTCTTGCTGATGGTCTTGTAACCCATTCCAGTCTTGTGCAAGTCTATAATCTCATCCCTGATCTCATTTGATGCTCTTTGGTCTTGTACCTGTGGTGATTACGCCCGTTTCGAGGTTAGCCAGGAGGCTAGTGCTAACTACAGCCTGACAAGGATGGTGATGTCATCAGCGAGGAACGAGTGATTAGCTTCGTGGAGCGTGACGTCATCGATTCAAGATTCATGCTCATGCAAACCAATTCATAACTTTTATGTAACACGTTTTTTTTCTTGTTTTTTGGTTAATATTCTGTCTCTCTCCATAAAAATGAAACTAAATTAGAGACTGTTCATTTTTTGTAAGTCAGCAAACTTAAAAATTCAGCAGGGGATCAAATTTCCCTCAACATCTGTTCTTCACACCTGTCAAGCTAAACCTAAAGCAATATTTGCTTTTAACCAAGTTATTGCCAGCTAAGTTACACACCTAGGCAGATCTGTTTCCAAGAGGAAGTTCAATCCACCACTGGGGGACCCAGACTGAAAAGAGTCTTGACGCATGTCTTTCTCTTCTTTTGAGCAGTGGAGGCTCAAGATGAGCAGTTTTTGAAACTCTGAGAGGACAAGGAGTGACATGCTGCTTGATCAGTGCTAAGTACGGAGGTGCAAGTTTGTTCGTGGCCATGGCCATATCTTAGATGTGTATTTAATGTTCAAAATGCTATGGTTACAAACTTCCATGCCTCCCATTACACTCAGCCTCCACCGCATTTGTTAGTTATGCAATTCCAACCCTTAGGCTAGGATTCCTCCATTCGTGATTTCACCAGCACTGGGTGGATAAAGACTCGCACCTTTTATCTATCAAGCCAGCCATGACATCACCACCAAGAGAATGTTTTTGAACTGTTCGATGGCTTTGGAGAACCACCACTAATTCTGTGACATTAGCTAGCAGATGCTCATGCTTGTTAGCTCTGCACCGAGCAATGAGGGGAGCCCAGGCCATCCAACCCACCAATACACAGAAAAGCTATCTATGCTGTCTCTGACATCTGTTTCTGTTTCTAATTTAGAATGAACCTCATCACAGGTGACCGTTTTCAGCCTGACCCTTCACAACATGATGTATTTATCATTAACGTCTTAAAGGGACATTTTGGTCCACTTTAATTGCTGGAGTGTCATGCATTGAAAACATCAGCTTGGTTAAAGAATGACAATAGTGTTTTAAAGAGGAGAAGGTAACACTACAGAATGCCAAGTATATCTTTAATGACAGCTAAACAACTTTTAAAGCAGTTTTTCCTTTGTTATTAATAATGTCCCAGGTGGAATAAGCCTTTACTAAAATTTAGTGTGAGTTTTTGTTAGGTGACATAAAGGCTTATGTTGAGTCAGTTGCAAGTTTCTTATTCCCATTTCATTGTGTGCAATATATTATTATTATTAGTAGTATTAGTAGTATTAGTATTATTATGTGGCTTGTATTACTTATATACTATGGGTTTCTCTTAGGTGCAATTCTCTTTACTACCAGTTACTTACCTGTTATTTATACCCAGTCTTGCGTATATAGCATAGTGTATTTCTTGTTGATTTTTTTTTTTTCGCAGAATTTTTATTGGATTTGTTTAGACTTTCTACTTTATATAATTTTTGTCTCTGTGCTTCTGTGTGTCTGCGCAGTTGTAACTTAAGCAATTTCCTCTGGGATCAGTAAAGTGTTCTGATTGATTCTGATGCCATGTAGGCTTTTTTGTTTCTTCCCTTGTTGTGCTGCTGATTAACATAGATCATGCCTTTCCGGTATCAGTGTAAACATTATTTTACATTATTCCTTTTTATACTTTATAAATAAAACAAACCTTTTCTTTGACTTCTGCTGGTACTCAGACTTTCAGTGTGTGTGTGCGTTTTTTTTTCTTCCTCGCCTCTGTTTCTCTCTCACACCTTTCTTCATTTTGATTGGAATCCCAGAGTGGCTTCAGGGACCTTTGGTGAAGATTTATTACTGTTTCCACACCCTTTGGGCTGCCTTAAAAATGGCTACTTAAAAAATAAATGTTAAACATTCAAGGTCTGTACTTTGTGGGGGACACTATTATTAACCTGAGAGGCCTTGAGGGCTTGTGTTAAACTTGGCCAGTGCAACACGAGACCTGAAACCTGCTCTTGTTGCCATTTGTTACCTCTTACCTTGGAATGCTGAACACTTAATGGCTTTTGATTTGAGTCTGCTTTCCTGAAGCCTTGCTGCTCAGGTGCTGGCCATGCTTCAGTGCTTTAAGGAAGGTTAAGAAGGATCTTCAATACATAATGAGACCTAGACGCGTTTTATTGGAAAACATGTTTTGAAGGACATGCTTGTTCTTTTACCAAGATGGACATGTTTTATAGAAGGAAAGACAATTATCGTATAACTTTTTAAAAAAATATATATCTCATAGGTATGAACTATTGAACAATATGGACAAATAACTTACTTTTAAGTGAATTACTAATATCACAAATGGTGGTTAACTTAAGAACTTCAAAGAAAAATATATTGTAATGCCATGACCTTCTCAAATCAGTCTAACCACTATATCTGTACTATATCTTCAAAAGGCTCACATTGTGACAGCACACAGTGAAGGAAACTGCTTGCAGAAGTGCAACTTGGCATAACAGGTGGCATTGTTGCCTCACTCATCCAAGGTTAGGTGTTCAAATCCAGGTCCTGGCCTTGTGTGTGTGGAGTTTGCATGTTCTCCTCGTGGTGGCAAGGGTTTCCTCCAGGGTCTCTGGTTTCTCCCACAGTCCAAAGACATGCATGTCAGGTAGGGGTGAGCAATATGACGATATGAGATTGTAAAGACAATCTATGTACTGACGATCTGCCAAAGCAGAGAGATTGCAGTATTGTCTATATCAGGGGTCAGCAACCCATGGCTCTAGATCCACATGCGGCTCTTTAATCCTTAAGTGGCGGCTCCCTGTGGCTTTGGAAAATAAACAATAATTTAACACTAGAACGGCATCTACCTATAACGACTGCGTGCGTCAATTGATGCAGTCCCCAATTTCGCACAAGAGGCTTCCTCAAGACGCAGCAAGGGTCCAGTGGAGTTGGGCTCGTATAGCGCCAGTCGCTGAATCAGAATCGCGTTCATTGGCTGTGTAGGAGAGTCACACATACAAGAAATTTGGTCGAGGGTGTCTCTCAAGCACAACAGTATAAAACAACAACAATATGTAAAAATCCGTGTACATGCACCTTAAATAAACATGTTGGCAAAATTGCAGAAACTGATTAAAATCTGTTCAGAAATGTTATTTAGCCTAAATGCTGTTTAGTTCTTTAGGACTATATTTTTTACAAAGGAAAAAAATAGTTTGGTTGTACTGTTCAGTAACTTGTAGAATAGTCTAAATCTATAGTTATAAATCAATATAAAATCTAAATCATGATTTAACTGTAAAACAAAAATTGTGATATGATATCTTAGCTATATCGCCCACCCCTAATGTCAGGTGATTCTAAATTTAAACGTAGGTGTACGTGTTTAAAATGTGTGTGTGTGTATGTGTGCCCAGCGGTGGGCTGGCATCCCATCCAGAGCGAGTTCCTCACACCTGAAGACCCTGGGATAAGCTCCCGCAAACCCTAGTAAGGATTAAGCAGTTACAGAAATGAATGAATTAATATGCACTAAGATAATATGATTTGATAACAGTACTGTTACTAGATATTCATGAATAGAAGGGCTAAGCCTTCATTTAGGGGAATCTTGAGCAATGCCCCCAGGGAGAGTAAAAAAATTCTCCTTGGGAGGCATAAAAAACGTTCTGTATTGACCTTTTTGAAACTACTGTTTGGCACAACTGAGACATTGTAAATATGCTTTTTCTCCCTCATCTCTTTTCCGTTTTTTAGTAGCACATCTTTTTATGTAATGAACATAACAGAATCTTGGGTCTAACATGCAATGTTCTCACCTAACTGGCTTTTGGTTTCTCTGCTTTCTAAGTAATCTTAACATCTGTTTATCACATTTCCTCCACAGGCTTAATGCCATTATTTTGCATTATTATTCATTTGCATTGCATGATCCTGAAGGCGTATTTAATTGTCTTTATTGGTAATGTTAGCATTTCAGGTGTGCTCTGCTAGTGTAATGATAATTCTTTAACACATTGTGAGATTTTATTCTGGACAATCAAAGCATAACACACATTCCAGTAGCAAAATGTCTTAATTTTTTTTAATGACCATCCTTCCAGGATGAGTGTACCTGGCTCTGGTAGAGGCACCCCCTGCTAACTCCCCAGGGTCTTAGAGGCTCTTTAGTTCATCATGAATTTGGACCCATGTCAGCATTGCTGAATGAGGAAGAATGAATGAGAAAAACACTGACAATTTCAATTAACATTGCATATTCATTTGGGGGGGGTCCAAAGAACATTTAAGGCTATTAAATATAACATATTTAAGACTAACCAGGGGGCCTGTCTGATGAAGTAGTATTTAAGTATTTATAATTTTAGGCCAGGGAATCACTTTTACCAGTCTATATCACTATGGTAACTCATGCTATGTGGGATTTTGGATCATAAACAGCTCTTTGAACAATCAGGGCCAGCCGTCTGGTGGAAAGGAATCCCTCCAGCCTTTTTCCATTTAAAAAATATTGCAATATTACTGAAATCACATCAAAAGATAGAAAGCAGTCATTACTCCAATAAACACTAACACAGTGGCAATCCCAATAGCGTTGCTTTCATGTGCATGCACGCAAGAATTAATCTTAGCCTGGATGTCTAAACCTGGGTTAACAGAGAAAATGATTAACAACCACGATGGAATGATTTCAATTCCACGTGCCTCGTAAGACCCCTTGTTAACTTTAATGGAAGACAATAGCACATAAAAATATTTGTAATAATATTTGTGACCGGACTCCCTTGGCGGTTTGAAGTCGGATATTATCAGCAGATAAATCATTATTTAGGCTAAAATGACTCTTTATCTGACTTCATTTTAAAAAAGAACTGTAAGAATTTTAAAAATGCTAAGTGGCCTAATTTTTCAATACACATGTCCATATTTATATTTGCAGATTGTTTGTATAGTGTACTTTTTTACACTGTACTGTTGGTATAGTTTTCAATCTGTTGTTTTTCATTTTTGCTGCTCTTATTTTCATATAGGCAAAATATTGACAAAAGTATAAAAAGCATCGTATTCCCAAAATAATAAAATGTGGAACCGCTGAGAATCAAAGTAATGGGAATTATTGCTTATGTTCGTCTACACTAAATTTATGCAAACAATTTATTTGAGCTGCCACTTAATTAAACTGCTTGACAAACTACTTTTACTGAACTGAGGGACTGAAAATATCAGGAACAGTGGTTTAATCTTATTGCTTCGTCCTCGAACTGTTCTCTTCCATTCATTTTTTTGGGCCAGAAAAATCGAATGGATTTTAAAACATTTGCGATAACACACAACTTCCACAAGCTTGTGGCACAAATATTGTTGATATGCACAGGCTCTCATCTCCAAGGTTACAATGTCCCTGCATACTCCGCATCAGCACCCTGAGACTTCGGACCGGATTTTCGCACCACGCGAGACAGGCAAGCCTGTTAACAAGATATGGAAATAGCAGCTCAACAGCCCTGTGTCAGGAGTGAGGGGAACTCTAATTTGGCTCCTCTGACCTTTCCACCTATCAGCTGCTTTACGCAGCATGTTAAAACAGCTCGTGCAGGATAAACTACTCAGGCTTAGTAAGGAGGTGAGGCTGACCAGAATCAGAATGAAGTGGCCACGACTGGCAAGTCAAACCAGGGCTGAGATTTATTGATATGAATTCCAGCTCTATTCGGTGAATCAGATCAACAGTATCCACTCAGCCGCAAGGGGTGGCTCTTTCAGCTCCCAAATGGTTCAGTAGCATTCCCTTTTCTTTTTCTTTTTTTTATTTCACACATTTACACATCCCATTTAATGACGGATGTCCCAGAGTTGCTGTAGTATTGTTGTATTCAGGAACAGTCACAAGATTTTTGTTTTCATAATCATTTTACTGCTTTATTTAGTATAAAGCCACATTCACTTTCTATTTCTAAGTTAGTTCAGTGTCAGACAGTAACTATGATAAGTAACATAACTATTATTCAGAACATGGGAAGTTATTTCTCATGTTTTAAATGAAATTTGGATATTTTATGGCAATCACATTGTATAGGAGTCAACTAAACTGATTTTTCTTTTTTCTGCTCATCTCCATTTCCCCTATAAGTACCTGAGGGAGTGGCTACCTCGCTCACCTGAATGTCCTTTAACTGACTAAACCAGAGCCAAACTAATGGATATTTGACCATTCCTTTTTCCAGTCTATCAAAAAAAGGCCACTTGTGACATGAGGCTTCAGTTGCTGTTTTTAGTTTTCTAGAATTGTAGAAGTAAAGAAACAAATACCAATATCTTGATGTTAGTCGGGTATTTGCCTATTCACCTAAAAAGGTTAACTTAAGCAGTGTGCAAATGGAATCTGTACTGGTCATTTGGTGAGCAAAGCAACAAAAACACAATGTAAAGGAACCACGTTCTTTAAAGGAAGGTTACATTTTATGATAGGGGCTAAGCAGAAATGGATGAGCTGATCTACATTAACACCTAAACCACTACTGCTAAATATCAAACTTCTGCTTAGTTTCTGAATAGGTAACAATAAATTAATCAATGGACTTGTTAACTATTAACTTATCAAGAGTCTTACAGATAACTGCTCAGTTCCTGCATAGTCACCTATTAACTGTAAAAAGCAGAAAATGTAAATGATTTTTCAAACAGTAGTGTATTTTATCACGTTTTGTATTGTCCACCATGTTATAAAAGCAATAAACTACTTGAGGCTTTGCATTAAGCTTTGTGTCATGCCTAATAGCTCCATTATCAGTCATAAAATGACCGTAATGTGTAGCATATACATTAGTGTGTTTTATGCTTAGTATTTAATATTATAAAGGAATTGTAAACTATACATCATTATCAGTTATTATACGTTTTGTACTTTTATTTATTTAATTATTATCTTGGGGTTAAAGTACACAAACATAGTGTACAAAGGATGCATTGGAGTCTGGGCTAGTTAAAAAAAAACACTGTGCATTAGGATATTTTTTCATGTGGATCTAAAAATCATGTTTCCATTGTGTCTCTCTTCCTTTCATTTTTTCAAAAGACTTTGTTTACATAAATCTCTAGCAACACAGAGCCAATAGACAAAGAAACGCACACAAACACACACATACTTTACAAACGTGAGTCCATGTTTTCGGGGGCAGTGTGGCCCAGAAACTTAGAAGGTCAGCTTGCGTCACCTGCTACCTGGCAACAGTGGCTGCGCCATGGAGGCATAATTCTCTCGTCCCCGTGGAGAGCAGTCATTTGATGGCCGCGAGCCAGTAAATAAAACCAAACCCTCTGTTTCTCCAGCATTACCCTGACACACGTCACCGTCGCACACACGCCATCTCCAGGCGAACCCGTTTTCAAAAGAGCTTTGAGGGAGGATAACAAGGAACCCTAAAAAAACAAAACAAAAAAACAAAACAAAAATCAAAAAAAGGTGTCACGTTTGAAGCTCCCTCAATGGGACTCTGCTGGAGCGTGTCTCACTTAGCTGAGCAGCCATTTAAGGAAATTCAAGGGGAAAAAATAATAACGTCACAACCACAAAAGATGTGAAAAGGTTTATATCTGTGGTAAAGCCAGCGACACAGAGAGAGGGAAAGGAGGGATTGGAAAAGTGGGGGACAGGTGTTGCATTCACTCTCCTACAAGGGTGGGACCAGCTCCTCATTACTCAATTGTGGAGCCTGATATTGTAACAGAGGGAGAGAAGGCATGGTTACAAGGACACTTTGGGATTCACCAAAAACACATCTCTCACCATTGATTTCAAGAAAGACAATATGACAATGGACTACAGACACCATGCGTGCCTTCACACAGTGCATTTTAATACATTTTAGTTAGGACAACAAAACATAGAGTGCATGCATAGAAAAGGTGCATGTTGAAAATTTCAGCCTTAGCTGCGCTGGATTCCAGACTTTTACTTCAGCCAGTGAAAAAAATGGATGGGATGATGTCAAGATGGGAAGGAAGTTGATAGGACCCCATTTTTATGACTGGACAGGCTACATGAATATGGAATATCAGTGATTTTTCAATCACGTTCATGTGTAAGAGGTGAGTGAGATGGTTTGAGGACCAGAGTGAATTGTCCATTGATCAGTGACGACAGTGAGAGTCAAACCTGCCCCAGAGGTTGAGTAGGGTGTCAATGAATGCAGAGATCAAACCCAGACCACTCAGCCCAAAGGCCATTCTCTGTATTAACTGCACCACCAGAGCACTTCAGTGGGAACTGTGATGAACAAAAATAATAAGAAAAATATAAAGAGGGAAAATGAGAGATAGGAAGGTGATGAACAATTAAGAGCTGGTGTAAACGTAAGGCGGGGCAATCCCCATCAGAAGATGTCTGTGGCCTTCAGCCAGGTGCAATCCATGGGCCCTTAACATTCCCAGTTCATTAGGTATTGAGTCCCATGACATCGCTAATGGGACGCCAGGATGGATTTGACCGTAAAGACAGTTCGGTGATGGTAGTGTCTCAAGAAGTGGTGCAAGCATACTGGTTAGGATAGGCTATAAACAAGAGATGTGAAATATATGATGGAACGTCATGGATCGAGGGGGCTGCAAGGTCACTGGATTGATTTGTTAGATGACCTTGAAATGAGTCGCTAGCAAAGCTTCTGGTACTGCCAGTGTTCTTAAAATCATTCTTGGGCTGACAGAGTTAAAGCCACCACCAATATCCCTTTGTAAGGTTCACAGTGGAGATGATCCTAATCTACTCTGGGCATGGGATAACAATCAAAATGGTTCTCCTCATCATGAGATGCTTTTGTTTATCTTGCCACTCGGTCACAGGCTTTCAGCCACTTTGGGGGTGGAGGGTAAAATGTGTGGCAGCTGGTAGCCTAGTGGTTAGGGCATTTGCCCTGCAGTCATGGGTTTGATTCCCAATACTGCTAGCACTTCTGAGGTACCCTTGAACAAGGTACTGTTCCCACACATTGCAGTGCTGTGTTCCAGACTGCCCTCTGCTTCACTTGGTGAATGGGTTAAATGCAGAGGAAGAATTTTGTTTGTTCTCACTGTGTGCTGTGGTGTGTTCACGTATGACAGAATTGTCATTTTCACATATGTTCCTTTACTATTGGGTTCCTTTGCATATCCTGAATGGTTGATTTAAAAGTAGAGGGCGGCTCCTGCCAGGCTTCCTGGGTCATTTTGAGAAATGTCTTACCTGCAGTAGCTGGCAATGATCAGCCAACCTTTGAAACAAAACTGCAGATGAGAGGCATCTGTGTATCATGTAGCGTAGTCTATGATGACCAGAATGTTTTGTGGTCACATGCAGACTTTAGCAGTTTTAAATGGCAGTAAACTCTGTCGTCGTCCCCCGTCCCCGTCCCCCGAGAAGATGGTGGTAGGGCAAATCCTGTTGATCTTGGATCATAGAACCACAAGCAGATTGCAGAGTTCGACACTTTTTGCGTCAGTACTATAACGGTCCATCTTTCAGCATGAAGTATGCTGTTGGCATTCTGACATCAAGGGTTTGTGTTTCAATATGTAGCATCTGGTCTCCACAGTGTTTTAACCACTCATCTTGTTTTTGCTCCTTGGTGAAATTTACCTCCCATAGTATCTGCTGGAAGAGGGCAGACTTCAGATACACGGGGGCTTTTACCTTCCATGCCCACATCTGAGGCAGCTTCTCCTTCTTCTTCGCACTCTTTGTGTTTGGGGAAGCCAAGCCAGTCCCGCCCCACCAGCAAGGCTCCCAGATGGCGCTCTGTCTTCCCCAGGGTGGCCAAAGCATCCTCCAGTGCCAATACCATGTCGCCAGGGCTCTGGGTGGCCTTAATGCCAACAGCCTTGCATTCCTCTCCAGGCAGAATGGCCACTTGTTCATTTACTTCCTCAGATGAAAAATGATTGGGCTGGAACCATCTTCAAGTGATACAGAGCAGCTGGTCCACCTGGGCTCTGAGCTCTTGGTTGGGGTGGAGGTTCAGGGGTGGAATTCAGCAGTGACTCGCAGGGGAGAACATTTGCATCGAGAGAGGATTTCGACCTTAAGCACCTTGTAATCCCCAGCATTTTCCACAGACATTGCATAATATGTGTGCTGGGGCTCCCCTGTCAGAAATGCCACTAAGTTAGCTGAGTCTTGTAGCGGCCAGCCTTCCCAGAAATTAGGATTAAAATTACAGTTCAAATCTAAATCTATTAATTATTTCACAAGTTTGGAGCGATTTATTTACCCTATAAACTATTATGTGTAAAACAAAGTGTACATTTAATCCCCACTGGTATAACCCTCCCACAAGCTGGTTGTAAATGTTGTAAAGGATGCTGCGCTGTCTTGGTATCAGTGGCGTGACACATATGCTACTTAAAAGTATGTTTTATCATCAGAACAAAGCCTCTTATCTCCAAAAACATAACTTTAAAGGAGAAGGAGCAGAAAATACTATGCATTTACATGTATACAATACATGTTACTCTGACATGGTTTTAAGTTTTTATAAGTAATTTTAAAGGGTTCAGTAATCTCAAATTAGTTTAATTAGCTTTTTAGGCCATGGTAGTTATGGAAATAGGTAGTAAATCATGTTTCTGGATTATAGATTAGAAAAAAAAGCGACATAACCTATTAGTTAACTACACCCTTTACAGAGCTATTTTAGTCGACTAGCTAAGTTTTATTTTTATTATTATTCTTTCCAATTATTATTCTTATTATTATTCTAGCCAAAAAGGCCACTTCTCCTTGGAGCTAGTGCTGAATTTCAGAACCACTCCAACGTCAAAACGTAGTATCTGTAGCTGTACGCTTGTAAATAACTTTGTGATCGGTCGATCGGGGGCCGACTATTGATTATTTAAAATATGGTCGAGAGACCTATGTAATGTTTTAGGAGAGAGATTTTTAAGCAATCTTTAAAATGTCTGTAAGAGAGATAAGGATCTCATGTATAAGGATGCCAAGAACAAACATAAAGGCAAAGAAAGCGAACAAAAAGAAACAAACTTGGAACAAAATACAGCATCCTCACAAAACAGACTTCAAGACACTAGAGCTCAGGTCGGACATTTAAAAAAAATAGATGTGTGTGACTGTTTGTTGTGGTTGAATTGAAAATAATCAGCCTTGAATGATGTTATGTATTCAGGTGTTCTCACCCATAAATGGATTGGTTAGAGTCATAAATTTCCACCCCCAGAGGCGCGATGGGTAGAGTGCAGGCTGTTTAACTAGGTGACTGGGGTTTGAGTGTGCTATTGTTTTGCCAATTAAACCAATGTTTGAATGTGTCAAGACACTGGTTTTATAGCAACCCTGCAATCACACTTCGTATTTTCTCACAAGCATGCATCTTCTAGTTCCTAAAAACTACATGAAGTAAAATGGTTATAACTGTTTGCTTTTTTTTAATTCACAAGTCTGGCTTAATCTTTCTTAAGATGTACATAAAAGATGGATAGGCTAGTAATGTTTGGAAGGCTACTGCATCAGCATGGTCTTAATATCAGCAGGTTGCAGAATCCAGCACTTAAGTATTTTAAATAAAGCTTAAGAAACGCAGACTTTGAGTTTTAGTGGCTGAATTTCCAGTTGAAAGCCCTGAGTGTTACATACTTCTCTGCACTTAATCTGCCCCTAATGAAATTACCTCACAGCCTGTCAGGTAGACTTAGGTCACAAGAAGTGCTTTTTGGGCTCTACTCCTTGTGTTCGGTTAAAATTGATGTAGCAGTAACTCCTCACTCTGCCACTCTCTCGTTTTTGTGCTCCTCTGTGACTTGTTGCATTCCACGCTTAAAACTATTTGTCTGTGATTGTGCATGTGTGTGCGCACATATACATACATGAGCATTACTGATCTTACTAAAAGCCAGAGATGTGTACATAATCATAGAGAGTGGCAAGCCTATTGCAAGGCTGATGATGGTAGCATACCCATTTCATCCTAGTGAAAAGAGCCATGTCAGAGGGACATTTTCTTTATGGGTGTTCCTGGGGAAAAAAGTAGTGAACTAATCTGACCTTAGCTGCTGGGTCAGTTTGACTGGTTGACATGTCTGTGAGTTAAAAGACTCCACAAGCAACCCAGACAAGAGACGCCACAGATACAGAGTTCATTACAGTGGCCTTTCATTACCAGTAAAGGGGGAGCAGATGCGACTCCACTACCACAGAGATGAGCGGTGCTAAACACTACAAGAATAGACTAAATGTTATACAATCTTCCTTCTAACCTCATTTAAGGGGAAAAAATCAATATCAAGAATAGGTTGATAAAGAAATTATTATTTATAACAATTAAAAAATATATTATTATTATTATTATTATTATTATTATTATTATTATTATTATTATTATTACAGAGGGTCCTCGCGTTCCACAGATCCGTTCCTTCGACAGTAATGAAACCAAAACACACCCTAGCTTAAGTCACATACAGATCCTAACACAGTTGTAAAATCATAAAAACACAACTAAGCCAGAGAAAAAAGAAAAGGAAAACTCACTCACTCATGTGCCACATTACTGCATATTCCTCCACCACGCGTAACTAAACTAGTTCACCCGCGTGGTCTGTAAGACGTGCAACATTCATTATAATATTCGCTGTTTGTGATCATGAATGAGTCCAGCATAGAGTGGATCCTCAATGGTTACTCCAGTGAACTCCAAATAACCTGTAAAGAACAAAATTGTCAATAAAATCCAGTTGAATCTACTGTAACTGGACCCAAAGGTGCAGCTAAACAGCACAGTCACATTTACATTAAATTTACTATCCAGAGCGATGCACATCAGTGCACAAGTCCACAACTGTTTCTTAAACCTGTAAACAGCTCGAATCCACGTCCACTATTTAACTGAAATACTGCACATTCAGTGCACCTGAACCACATCTATCAAATAGTACCTAACCAGCACCTGCTTAACAGTATCTGAACAACACAAATTCAAGAGTTATGACAAGAGTAAGGAAGGTTTTTTTTTTCTTTTTTGAGAGTTTTAGTTAGTCACCTAAACATCTAACACTAAAAGTGGACCATTGTTTGGTGTTTATGGTGTTAGCATATGATATAAATATAAATAGCATAATTTTTCTTACTAGTCAAACCATTCAGTGACTCTCACTGCCCTGTGAATAGGGCATTCACAGGGCAGTGAGAGTCACTGAGTCACTGCCCTGGCAAAGACCTTTCCCATCAAAAGGATAATGGTGATCAGATCATTAAATAAAGCCTTGCGCCTATAACAATATTAGACTAAACGCGGGCAGATACAGCGCGTTTCAGTTGCCGCATGGGTTTCAAGGAAGTCCTACGTAAATTGCGTATAGAGCGCATGCACGCAAGGGCCGCTGTGTTTATTCAGCAGCAAAATGTGAAAAAGCGCCCACAGAGTCACAGAATCCGATGGTCACAGAAATCGGTGTAACTCTAAAGTTCATGTTTGGAAAAATGCGCTACAGGCAGAGTCTGGTTCCAAAGACGAACAACGCAGTCGTCCAATCAGTGATGTCTCCTGTTGCTGACTGGAACCTACCCTTTCCGTTTTTTAAATGTAATTGTGCTTCTCAATTTGTTTTTGTAAGTCGTCTTTTGTTTTTGTGATTCTTAATTTGTTTTTGTGATTCGTCTTTTGTTTTTGTGCTTCTTAATTTTGTTTTTGTGATTTATAATTAGTTTATGTGTTTCTCAATTTTGTTGTTGTTTCTGAATTAGTTCGTGTTTCTCAATTTGTTGTTGTGTTTAGCAGTTTGTTGTTGTGGTTTGCACTTCAGGGCCACCATAGTTTGCCTATGGACCTAATTGAAAATCACTTTAGTCACTGTTTCAATTTCTGCACTCCTCGGTTTTGTTGTCCCAATACTGACCTTTCTTTCAAATTCAAGTTTCATCTAATTTTCTTTGCATTTCTTTGTTCAAGCTTGAAATATTTGTTTGCACTTTTATAATTTCACATTTGTGCTGTTGTTGATGGAAATGAGCACAGGGACCCACGTGTGTGAGAAAATGCACAGAAAATAAAACAGCATATCAGGACAGATTAGTGCAGCCAGGGCTATATTTACAGGACAAAAATATTTAATTTGTTTAGCCAAAAATATTTTCATCTTTTATCTTTTACCCAATAGCCATAAATGCTGTATTCTCTAGTGTAGACTAGAAATGTTACTATTTTACTTTTAAATAAAAACACCTTTGAAACAAATGTTAATGATATTTAGAATTTAAATATTTTATTTGATTGATATAAATATCTTAAATTCTGTTTTGCTGGAAGAAACACATTAAACGGATGAAGGCTAACACGTGGCTTCTGGCTTTCAGTACCATACAATGTAAAATAGGGCAGTATGGAGAGATTAGCGAGAACAAAAACATTATCCTGCTTGATATTTTGTCTGTTTTCCCCATTTGCCTGTTTAAGCACCCCTAAATGGATTTGGCCTGAAAGTAAATGGAACTTTTCATTTTTAGGTATTATTTCTAAGAGCTCCTTTGTGTGAAGTGAACTTTTATCCTGTCAGGTTTTATTTGGTGTGATGAGTGATGATGGGTCAATTCGGGTTCATTTTTGACATCACTTTCTCGAGCTCAGGTCAGTGTCAGAACTTACATAGGGCCAAGTTTGGACAGAATCTTCTTGGGCTGATTTAGGCTAGGACTAAACTTTTAGGACTCCACACACACACACACACACACACACACACACACACACACACACACACACACACACACACACACACACACACA
>JBBJLR010000040.1:14805981-14839050 GCA_037577145.1 Brachypetersius gabonensis | reverse complement strand
ACACACACACACACACACACACACACACACACACACACACACACACACACACACACACACACACACATATACACACATACACACAAACGTAGCTCATGTACCCTTATGTATTATAGGCAGATCTGTTCTGCATGACACCAATTACACAATGTGCAGTTTCTCGGCTGGAAAGCGGAAGTTTAAAAGTAGGTAGGCCTCATACCACAGTATACTTTCTGCCTTGATGAGTGGAGTTGAGTTTGCTTGAGAAAGTGCTATTCTGTACTTGATTATATGGAGTTATATGTGCATATGCAATTTAGGAACCATATGCTGAGCATCTGGGAAGCAGCACCATACCATAACAGCGAGAGGCTGACACATTACCAATCAGAAGTGGCAGACAGATGTTTTTTTTTGTGTTTGAGAGCCTCTCCAAGCATAAGTCCAGCTGTTTTATAAGGAGACTTTGCAAAAAAAAATCTTTTCCCCCAAAGTGACCAAAAGTGCATTTTGAGCTTACGCGTTATAGGCATCATCATCATCATCATCATCATCATCATCATCATCATCACAGTTGTTTACACTGCTGTTTCTCTTGTTTTGATGTGTGTCTTCTGAACAATTTAGGTCATTAAAGGCCACATAAAAGAGATATATTCCTCATCACAGAGGATTCATCCACCAGATATCAGAGAAGGAGTAGGAGAGCTACATCTGCAACGCATTTTAATGGATTTTGGCATATCTTTGAACATGTGAAGAGCGGGTAAGAAAAAAAAACTCTTTTGGCACTCATCAGAAACGGTGAGTTTGCATCACTTTTCAGAAGATGCTTGTAGCAATGATATTTACTCCACCGTGAGATTTAAAGGAAGCTAGCTGATAACACACACTTATGCCCCGGTCTAGAGTCAGACCATAACGGATAATGAGACTGGGCTCTCTCCCTGGACCTGCTGCCAAAACCAAGTACAGGTCACAGTTTTACAGATAAAACAGCTCAAGTTTATTTAGATCTTTTTTACAGTTACTGTAGCAAGATGTTAAACTACACGAGAGAGAAAGATGAAACATTCTGGGACGATCCTAAGCAAAAGTAATGAACAAGACAACTAAGGGCCACAACTAACTAAACCTGAAAATAAAAAGAACTGAAAATACAAGAGCAAACGTAAATCCTTCCATAACGGATGATGCCTTGACCCATGCACCTGGCCCACGGGTGCTGGACCCATTATTTCAAAATCATTCGTTTGTTTGACCCCCCATCGCCCCTCGTCCTGGGGTTGTTTGTGAGTTGTGCCGCATCAGATCGATGGGGTCTCTTTCCCCTCTGTTGCAGACATTTACACCACATTGCTGATGACCCCACACACACCCCTCCCATGTCCTTATTTGCAGGCATTCACTACCAGAATAGGGAACTGTTTCATCCTCCAGGCCATCAGCCTCCTAAATCAGAACTGACTAGCAAACTTCACTTCGCTTCACATAAACACGCACTGATTACGCACGTTCTCCCAGTCACAGTGCATGCACACGAAATTCTTCTACCATAACCAAATATAACTAACTTACCCCAGAACTGCCACTGTGGGTGCCCTGTATTTATTTAGATACTGTACCGTTTCTTTTCTAATCCTATTTTGAATAATTGTATTTTTTTTTTTTTGCAGTTTTGCAAACTTGACTCTGCACTGTATGTTGCACTGTATGGTGTCTTCTCCTGTTGCTTTTGTGTTTTTTTTTTGTCCTTCACACACTTGTAAGGTTCTTTGTGTTGCACCACGGTCTTCGCGGACCAGCGTTCTATTTCACTGGTATATGGTTGAAATGACAATAAACTCTTTATTTACATAAATTACACCCTCTTATATGGGAGAGTGCCAGTGGCCAGTTGTAACACACAGAGGAAGTCAACTGCCATTGGACTATCAGATAATTTACTACTCCTCACTAGTCTGAGCAAAGAGCAAATAATCTCTATGATCTACTGTGATATTTGCTTCAATTTTGTAGCAATTTCTCAATAGTGATTGCAATTAATTTGCTGTAATCAGCATTTTTCACTTTTTTGTACACGACTAGTTTTTCTGTAAGGAATAAACATAGGTTGACACAGAGGCCAAATTCCTTTATTCATTTACCCCAAAGATTTATACAAATATAAAACACCTAGCATTCATGGAGTTACTAGAACTGGGTTTCTACAAACCAGATCAGACTACAACAGCGAACACTCAAGGTAGGTTTGGCATAGAAAGAAAGATGGTTATATAGAAAAGGGCCGAAATCCCTGCTGTTAAGTATAGAGGTTCGTCTGTGATGTTTTTAAGCTATGGTGCTCTCAACCTCCAGTGTTCTCCAGTGTCTTTTGAAGTTACTGTGGCTGTATGTGAAAGCAAAAACACCATTTACATGACACCACCCGCTACTCAAATTGTAGACGACTACTGCCAAAGCCATTTGACATTTGACACAAAGTGGTTTGCACAGTGTATTTTAATGGATGTAGGCTTTAGATCTCACTGATTAACCACATAGCATAATAATGAGAAAACGCCATTCTTTTTTTCTTGGGTAAAAACAGCTTTGACTAAGAAAAGGTAATAGCAAAGCAAAGTTCTATTTTGATTACACTCTCTATGTTGTTACCTAGGAACACCTTAGCAACCTCTCTTGGGAGGAAAAATAGGCTTAGCTTTCCTAAATGAATCATGCTTTAATAAATGATCTGGTGAACTGCAGGGCGTCCTTTGAAAGTGTGACTAGCCTTTGAGTACTAAAATCCAAAACGGATGCACCATTTTTTCAGCGCTTTGCCACTTCTCTATTGGCCTACACCTCGATGGCTGGATCTCACACACACACACACACACACACACACACACACACACACACACACACGCTTCAGCAGGTGTGTTGTGTTAACCCTCTGAGTTTATTCCATCATGATCTCTATTTATGTCTACATTTGATCATACTTTCACATTTTAGATTCCTTGGCTGGCAGTATGAGGCTAATTAATTTTCAAGCTACACTTTGTCTCCTATCTGAAAGTGATCATTCGGTCATACATGAACACACACAGTGTGAACAGCACGAAATTCTTCCTCTGCATTTAACCCATTCGTCCGGCGCCCGGTGGGGAGCAGTGCGTGTGGACGGTACCTTGCTCAGGGTACCTCAGAGGTGCCTAGCGGTCTTGGGAATCGAACCTGGACTTTCTGATCACAGGGCGAATGCCTTAACCACTAGGCCAGCAGCTGCCCCATCCTTTCCTACAGTCCATATTTGCTCCATATTTGCTCCTCAGACCGCCTCATGTTTTCAGTTAGCTGTTCTGGAAGAAAACGTTTCAGTGGAGAAGAGAGGCAGTCTGGAAGCAATCTCATGTAGCAACCAACTGGCCTACAGCAATCTAAAAATAAAGCTCTTGCAATGATATATTGCTTGTGACCTCCTCGAGTCATCAACACACATGTCCAAGGACTGCAGAGGGAAATTAGTTTTTAAGCTTAGGCTGAGGAAACATCATTTTCTCACCTCATGAGACTAATGTTATTTGTGCTGTGTGACTGCTGAAAGAAGCTCCATCAATTAAAATTAAATTAAAATCTAAACAATGAACTGCAGTTGCACACCTTTGCGGAAAGCAGCCCCAGTTGTACCTCTTTCACCATTACCCCAGTATATTGCTGAACACCAAGCTGCACATATTCATGATCTCATTCTTGATGACCATGCCAAGTGAATGCACACAAATCTCCTCAAACAGAACCTATCCATATTACTGTAGTATAGACATAAAATTCAGAATATGGACTCAGCAAGAATCCTGTAACTCAACCTTTCTACTGAACCAGATAATACAAGGCATTTATTTTCCAGACAATGCAATTTCTAGAGTCTTGCTTCACACATTCACTGAAAGTGATACATTTAATTTACTTGATTCAAGTACTTATATCAGGGCCCCAAGAACACAATGTTTTCTTAATTCAATAAGTGCTTTAAATTTAGTATGTTTTATTCATGTGTAGGGTCATAAACAGGTGAATTGGTAATAAAAGAAAATCAATGTAAAGATGAGAAGAATAAAGTAGCCATATGACATATACAAGTCATGATTTAGCTTTCCACAGAAGAACAATGCTACCTTTAATGAGCTTAAAATAAAACATCTAAGTGGGGATTCCAAAGCAGCAGTATTGATAATAAATGACTACATTGCCAGTTGAACCCTTTAAAAACCCAAGATCTGTGGCTTAATAGCTTTCTAGAGCATTCCTTGTTAAACACAGAAGCACAGTTTGGCAATTTTTGACTTCAAGTTGACAGAGATCAACCAAATGCACCATTGCATACATATAATTTGCAACTGACATGTGTACTAACATACAATTCATATAAAGATTAATTAAAAGATTCATTCATTCTGTATTATGATCCGTTCGTGGTTGGGGGCTTTCTATCTTTATTAATATTACTGATACTGTTGATAATGATAAAGATGATTTATTCACACCTGAAACGGTTTGCAAGTTGATGACATTTTATATATATTTTATATAAATATGTCAAAGATGATTCTGATGAAAGTGTCTGTGAAATTTACAGACTGCCCTGAGAGTTTTTCTAGCCTTCAAAAAGGCCTAGTTATTTTTGGGAATTAAAGGAGTATATGTCTGTAATTTTAGTTCCCATTTATTTAAAGGAAAGATCATGTTGTCTTTAAACTCTGCATACAGCAATTGAACTCTTTTTATTGTTTAGGTTTCAACCAAATAGAAAATTGTCCCATCAGAATTTCTGAGCTTTCCCACTGCCTAGGCCTTCAGGTGCTCATGTTAGACTTGCATGATTAAATACCAACATTGTCTTTTGATTTAAGATAAATGGGATTGTTTTGTTAGGGGAGAAAAGTGTTACTTAAGGCCAACAAACTGTCTGTAAGTAGGTTTCAGATGATTGTAAGAAATGGAAATCAGTGATGGCAGCTCTATGCTGGTGCTCTTTGCTGAAGAAGTCTCTGTAAAATTGTTACATACAAAGTAAAATGGACAATTAAGGAACACTTACTTTGTATCTACACTCAATTTGAGCAAGTCCACTGGAAAAAGAAGGTTTGCTTAGCACTAAAATACTATTAGAAATTGCATAGGAGAGCATTATCACACAGGTCTTGTTGTGTCTCGCTAACTCCTGTCACTCCCTGACTGTTTATGATGTCCCCCATGTGGTTTCTGTTTTTGTTTACAAATGGAACTGTGCCCCTAGCCTGTCTCTCGCTCAGTGTTCACCTGACAGCTGGTCTGCAACTAACCCTGTCTCAGCTGTTCTGAATCCCCTTCATGTATATGTGCCCCATGTCTTTGTTTCTTAGTTTGTCGGTCAACCATGCCTTTTCTTTGTTTCTACCCATAGCTTTAATTGTGTTTCTGCTCATGTCTGCCCCTATCTCACTGTTTCTCTGGTTGTGCTCCTTCATTCTGATTTCCAGAATCAGTTCAAGTTGTATTTGTTTTGTTCTGCATGTACATTTCCCTCCAGTCCTCTGTACCCAATCATCACACAAGTTTTCGTGTTTTTGCCTGAACTGAAGACTCTGGTGCTGAAATTTACTGTTTATGCCTAACAGATTTGATCTTAGATGAGGGCCAGTTACTAAGATTAATAAAGTTTCATTCAAACAAACCTGAACTGTATATAATGGACAAAGATCATATTACACTGATCCTACCCTTCCAGCTTTGCTCTGTATACCCATGTCTGTGCTTTTTCTGTTCTCAGAGACTACACAGTGAATTCTTACCAGTGTAAATTACTGATTGTTCACTCTGTCTCTCCACACCTCAGTAGGAACCACTTACCAACATTTCCTGACTGTCCATCACCGGCCATGTCTCAAGTTGGTTCAGTCTGTTTCAGAGAAATAGGTCAATCCTAATATCGCTCAGCGAACTTTATTTCCCTTCAGGACAGCCCCTAGGCCAGGAAGGCAATAAACAAGGGCTTCATGTCTCAGCATGATGGAAGAGATGATGTTTTGTTTTCTGGAGAGTGACTACACTGATAATCTGTGTTCTTCAAGGATCTTTGATTTTCATGTCAACTGCACAGTTTTTATATGGGCATTCATTTTGCTGTGTGTGTATGTTTGTGTGTGTGTGTGTGTGTGTGTGTGTGTGTATATGTGTATAGACATGTATTTGTGTGTGCGCGCGTGTGTGCGTGTGTGCGTGTGTGTGTGTGGGCATTGACACAAGCCTGCTCGTTTGAAGGCTTGATTGATGCCATTCGATAATCTGCGATCAAATTTCAAGCCATTTTTTTGATGCCTAGAGGAGAAATCATTGCAGAGGAGCAGGGTACAAAAGTAGAACCAATCTGACCTCAGCATAAATCTCTTCATCCCACCACAGCTCATCAAAATTACCCCCTGCAGATGCAAGTACACATTTCCATATGAAAAATGAGAAAGGAATCAAAATTCTTGTTTGGCAGACTTCAGTGCATTCGAACACATGCTTTCCCTTTCGACAAATAAGTGCTGCCACATTAAGGCAACACCAGAAATTACAGATAGCCAGCAGGCCATCCTGTTTTTAACCACTTTCAATTATTCCTCCTACTGAGGAATACATTTCCACGGGATGTCATGTTGTTGCCTCTGCATGTTCTCAATCAGAAATGCAGGCCGCCTCTCACTTCATGCAATACTGACAGAATAAACATGCCTACCTAGTAGTGTCTGAGTTTCTCTCTCTCCATCTCCCCCTCTTTCTTTCTCTCTCTCTGTTGTCAGTTAAGATCATGCCAGATGCTAGGCCAGGCTGTTGCTCAGACTGGTGAGAAGAAGGAACGTCAGCTCTCTGCATTTCACCAGTTTGCTAATCGTCTCAAATGCTTTCTGTCATCTAATTATGCTTCTATCAAAGTAATGAATGTTTTCAGTCCTCTCACTTGTGGCCATCACTTTTCACATTTTCATTTTTGTGTTTCCGCATGATTCCGGATGAGCAGAAGTGAGAATCGCAGCCTCATGATGCTCAAATGAGCATTCTATATAAATTACACACATCCATTTTTTTCTCTCTGTCACTTACTTTTCACATGACCATATTCTTCTTCACACCTAAGGTTGCTTTTGGTATTGTGATTTTCCAACTGATGTATATAAATTACCTTCATACTGATTGGCTACTAAGTGGTCATAATATTCTGAGGTTTCACTTTTAAAAATAATACTAAAATGTGGTTCTATGGTAGAATTCCGTAGATAAAAGTCTTTTGGCTCCTCATCACAAGGCCATGCAAGCAGAGGTGACACAGTCAGCTGCCTGGGGCGCCATCTAGTGAGGAGTAATACCAAACCCCAATTTAAAGTCCGCAACATACAGTCAGCACTGAGCCTGAATGTGCTCATCCTATACATCACTGCCATTCTGACTGATTGCTGCTCCCACTTCCCAGCAGGACTTGCACATTGCAAATCGTTGTGTAACAAAGACCACTGGCAACAGGCAATCCTGGCTCTGTTCCACATGAACTCGCTCTGTTCTACCAGTGTAAGTGTAAACAGGTATACAGCATTGTCTCAAATAAGAAGGATTTACTGTATATTCATTTACAAGTGATATCTTTGTGTTTGATTTGACCACGATCGCAGAGAACAGAGAATCTCCAACCATGAGTCATATCGCCAGCGCCTTTGTGTAGCATTTCAGGAAAAGACATTTTAGGCAGCAAGTGAACAGTCAGTTGTTGAAGTTGATGTGTTGGTAGCAGGAAAAAAGGGGCATGCATAAGGATATGTGTGACTTTGGCCCAAAAAGAGATTGCTGGTTGACTTCTACATAACAGAAGGGTGTTCCTAGTATGCCATGGTTAGTGCCTATCAAAAGTGGTCCATGGAAGGACAACATCAACATCAGAGTCGCCAAAGGCCTATTGGTGTGGGTGGGGAGCGAAGGTTAGCCTGTCTGGTCTGATCCTACAGAAAAACTGCTTAACAAATTATTGCTGGCCTCGTAAAACAGTGCATCGCAGTTGCTGCATATGGGGCTATGTAGCCATTGTATAAGGACTTGGAGCAATAGAAAGAGATGGCACCAGTCTGGACTATAAGAAAAAAGGGTATCTGGTGGGCACCTGGTGATGCTCTGGGCAAAGTTCTGCTGGGACACATTGATTCATGTGGATGGCACTTTGACATATACCACCTACCCAAACATTGCTGCAGACAAAGGATGCCCCTTCATGGTGGCGGCCTAGTGGGTAGGATACTTGCCTCTGGACCAAGAGGTCATAGATTCCGATCCTACCTTCAGCACACCACCACTGGGTTCCTTAACCCCAACATAGTACACTTTATACTGAGGTTTTCAAATGTACATAGTTGCCAAATATAGTGTTGAGGGGTTAATATTAATATTGTACTATTAATATATTGTATAATAAGTTTATTTCCTTCATACCCAAGCCTGGATTGCTACAGACTTCACTATATGAGCCAGGAATCAATTAAGAACATTTCTTTGTGAGGATGTTCTTGCATAGAATCAAGTAACTATGACATTACAAGTCAGTATTTACTGATTATTTTTCTTCCACAAGCATTCAAATCTCCTCTCCTCAATTTCTCCTCAATGCACTATAACCCAACATCATTACAGACCTTATGACAACTGAGCTTTGAGGAGACTGTTGATAATGCAAGAAATAAATCCCTTTCCCTCTTCTTTGTTATGTGTCTTTCTCACCTTTCCTCTCTTCTGCTATCTCCTCTTCCATCCCCTTTGCCGACATTTGACTTGTATTTTTTTGTGCTTGATACTGATGTGATGGACACAGTGGGTGTTTCCTATAATGAATAATAATCACCTCAGAAAAGAATCTCACCCCCACACACATCGGTATAGTGTTATTCTCACTCTGGCAATTCCTGAATGTAAATGGATGTCTTGTAGAAAGCAGACGACATGCTCCACTGATGCTCAATAAATATTAACCAAACACACACACACACACATACACACTGCACAAACATAAACAAGGCACATGTTACAGCATACTCTACATCAGAGGAAGTGATATAAATAATAATAATAACCCAAATAGACTTCTGTGTACTGTCATGATGTAATAATTCTAACAGTGTGAATACAAATAAACTGACCACTTTCAAGGAAGGCCACTGGTAATAATTGATCACAGTTTCATGAAAAGGTGAGGTGAAGTCATTGTTCCCTCTTTCTCTTTCTTTCATATCAACACACACACACACACACACACACACACTTTGTTTCCATTTACTGTATTGACATAGCTAAACAATACTATACACACAAGCCCCATGCCTAACCTTGAAAGAATACTCCAGCATTTCTCCACTGCATCTAGAAGGGATGGTGTTTAAAATGCAAATACGAAAAAAATAAAAATCCCTGTTACTCTGGGTCATGACTGTGGAAGAAAAGGGAATGCGTACTGGACTGGCCTGCCTGCAATCCTGACCTGTCCCCAAAAGAGAATGTGTTCAGAATCTTGAAAGTAAAAATGCAATGATGACGATTTGTTGCAGGCCTGAAATCCAGGAAAGGACTTATTTTAAGAAATGAAATGAAGTGGACCAGACAAAACCAGAAATATCTTGGGTTCATACTTTCTGCAATGAAATAAAACATTTTAAGAATAACGTCCCAATTTCATTTGATTTTGGTGTAAAATGTGGGTGGAAATGACTAATATAGTACAGGGCAACCAATCAAAACAGAGGTCATTTATATATTTAACCGTCTGAGAGGTAAAGAAAGGTTGGCAAAGGCACAGGAGTAGCTGGTGTAATGGACTAGGAAAGCCACGTCCCCCCTCTCCTTGAGAAAGAAAAAAGCATCAAGGTGACATTTCAGCATTTTGTCATACACATACTGCCTAGCAGTTGTTGCCAAGAAACTGATTAGTTTGGATTTCTGTAGACTGAAGAATAACAGCACCATCAAAAGGTGGTAAGGAAAATATGGGTCTGATTTAGAACTAGTTCAAACTAGAGACTCGTGCACTCTGTGTGGGATTTTTTTTGTTGTAATGTATTACACATGAATGTCCCCTAAACAGGCAGCAGTCAGTATTAGAGAGAAGGCATCTAAAATCTGGCTGCCTGAAACATGCTCAATGCATATGAGAGACACGCAAGTTCTACCAAAAATTCTCTGCACTTAAATACTCACAAATTAATATACATTTTTTCATTAATTACCTATTTTATGTTACTTAATGACCCAGATGAAGAAAAAAAAAGAAAAAAACTGTGGAGTCACATTGTAATTTGCATTTTTAAAACAAATGCTGGCACTACAAATGCAAACTATTCTGGAGTTAAGACAATACTTGTAGACCTCAACGAGCTGTGATGAATTTTGCTAATTGAAATGAGTTGTCAACTGAAATAATGGGAAGAGTTATACAATTCAACACAGAGAAGTGTTGTTCCCTGTCAGCAACATGTAATACTTGGTGCAAGTTTAAACAAAATGGGAAGCAGAGCATAGAGGCAGAAAACTCAAAACAATATGCCCAAAAAATAGAAACTGTGCAATAGTGAGATTCAGTTTTGAATCTGCACTGGCCATAGAGACCAAACAAAACTTGTAGGGATTTTTGTCTGGATTCGTTCTTACAACAGCTGCCAGCAGATTGAAATAAGTTTGGTGATGATGATTTTTTAGTCTTCAAAATCAGTGATGAAACATTTTGCCAACAAGCTTTTTACAGTGAAAACAAGAGATTGAATAAAAATGCAGATTTGAAAATAAACATTTTCACTGACAAATACAAGATGATAAAGCCAGAGACAAACACTGAACAAGCATTTGATCCATATTTAGACTTTCACCCAATTCATCCAGTTATGTGCACACACCTAATGTGCAAGATATGCTCAGCCATGTGTGGCATACTTATGAGAGTTTGATATACTGGTTAATGTTTACTTGGTTGGCAACTAAAATCATGTTGACACATTTGGAAGAAGGGAAAGTATGGATTTGTGGACATTTGTTGGCTCCATTACAAAAGAAAATAAAATGTACTGCAAACAGTGTCAGTACAAAATGAGCAAGTTAGTTTAGGGTGTGAGTGCGCCCTCCCTTACTGGAGACAGCATAGTTAGACATGAGAATAGTACTTACTCTCGCCCTCCCCCATTTAGTGTTGGCGATTTAACAAGATTCAAATTAGGATATGCTAATAATGCTATGATATACTATATATACAATATATACTATGATATGCTACTAATAGATAATGGTAGCTCTTGCCAGTGGACATGGTTTATAAAGCTTTCAAATGACGTCAGTTGGTGATATGATGGCTTTGTATTTTGTTTGTTTTCTGTTACCTCTTTACAGACAGAGTTGAACTAGTGGCATATTGTTTATTTTCCCAGTGTGGCTAATGCACCTTGGACACACCTTGGGGAAAATATAATTTTGTTTATAATGTCAAATTTAAAATAAAAAATAAAACGTTGATCTATTAAACAGGGGCCTAGTGTTGCCCCTGCAGTCAGAAGGTTGTGGGTTCAAATCCCAACACTGCTAGGTGAGGTACCCCACACACTGCTCCCTGGGTGTCCCTCATTGGTGTGTTCCCTGGGTGGGGACACTTTACTTTCTATACTGACACTAGTTTGGCCCAAACACATTTTTTACCAGACCAACAGCATGAAGCTAACCATAGTGCACTTTATACTCAAACACAGGCATGTGAAGCTGAAACAGACATTGAGGGAAGATGTTTTTAACTTGTGTGAGGCATGCTTTGCATGTTTCATTAACTTGAACTTGCATCCTGTCTTTGAATATTACTGAGAGAGCATGTAAGCTTTCCGCTGACCTGGTCAGTCTACTCTCATTTTTGCAATTCCATTTCTGTCAGATATAATAAAACGGTTCCTTTAGCATGCTGTCAGTAAAATGTATGTTTTTGTAGAGGATGTTTATTTTTTTCGTTTGTAGAAGGTGTACAAATGTTGTCACACAGCTCTAAAACGAATTGTAGCTATTCATAAAACTAAAACATACAAATATAAGTGGACATTCACGGGTAAATTCAAGGATATTGAACAAGATAAACCTATGCAAATATAAATATTAGGCTTTATAGTGAATTGGAGTTTTATGCTGTGATGTGTAGGACCTTCTCTTGCCATTTTAAACCCTAGCCGCTGCTCATGTCCTTTCTTTGGAGCTTGGCTTCAGCTTGGCGCAATTACAGCCTCCCCTCGGCTGTGTCTAACGCTTCTGGAACACTAAATCACATTTGCTCTGCCTTAATAATTGATTACATGGGAACATATTTGATTTTCTCCCTTTCGCCCGAGTCCTGTAAATTAAGACTTGCCAGGAATACGCAGAGGAAGGAGCCTTAATGCACCGTGCAGAAAGCATTGTGTCCTGGTCTCCAAAGCACTCTGTTAATTCCTGTTGGTATTAAATAAGAAAAAGGTTGATTCCTCTTAATCCATCATTAGCAATTAACAATTCCAATAATGGTAACAATGGGAATACTTTCATGCAGCTTTTAATTGATGGTATTAGCAGGGGGGCCACACAAGGTAGAAAGCCATTATTCCCATTTTCCATTTGCCTAAAAACAAAGCCAACAATCCAAGAGTGAACCTGACAGGGAGAGCTTTGAAGTGGCACGACAAGGGAAGGGTCACTGATGGTGTGCGTCACAAACAATATCATCATTCCGAAGCTCGAGATTACTTACATTGTTGCACAACTCAGAGCGTTCAGCTCATGTTAAGGATGATGACATAATTGCAAAGTTTCCCAAAGTTTTTGCTAAACACAAATGCAGGGTGAACTATGCAGCTCGCAATCAATATCAGGCTCATGGCGTGTCACGTATTCGAATGTTTAATTCAGGGGTTACTATGTGCTTGACTCTGGCTTTGCCTGGCTCCTTTAATTAAGTTCAAAAATGACAAGGTCATTAACAAAGTTTATATGTTAATGTGAGGCTGAAATACAGTCTCTTTTTTCAGGTTAGACATCGTGGGTTTGAAGATTGCCGCTGACCTCAGCACTGAGCATTACATGAGCTGACAAAGCAGAGTCTGCATCAGTAAGGAAAATGTTAAACAGGGCTAAAGCAACATTTATATATAATACCTTGTAGAGTACCTTGTAGTGCCAGGAAATCTTTACGGCATATTATTGTTTATCATTATTATGTTTTGCTTAAATTACTAATGTACTAATGCATATTCTAAATTCATATTTCCATGGTTAAGTGTCTGGATACCATATTCATAATGATCATAGGCAATTAGTGCCTGATGCCATCCACACCCAAGGACCACTGGTGTGCAGTTACAGACTGTAGCTCCTCTGTTCATGTACATGTTAATATTTTCTATCTTCTAGTCCTTCACCAATCATCAGTTTCTTACCCCAGAACTACTAGGTTGAATGCTTCTGGGTAGCAGTCCACTCTCAAACTAGCAGTGACACTAATTTGTGTAATAACACTGTGCTTGATCCACTTTTATGAGTAACACACACACCACCACGGCAACATAACTGCTGTGTTATTGCGGCCATTGACATATCGGGTCAAATGTGTCACTGTGATCAGAAACTGACCAGTAATGAATGGGATAATGAATGGGATTTGTACCTAAAACAAGCACAGTCTGTATCATGGCAGCACTACACTTTTTTAACTACATCAGAACATTATTCATTAATGCCTTCATTAATGGTTTCTAAAATAGCAAAAATACCTGACAAACAGGTGTAAGCTTCAAATGTTCATGCTATAAGCTACTGTCACGGGGGCTTCCTTGAACCCATGGTGAAAAAGGAGTCCAGGGAGCAGCCATGTCCTTTTTCTTGGAAACTTTATTAAATAAAAAACAAAACAGAAAACAAAACCTGGCACTAGGGTCGATACGTCAAACAGACCGTGGAACACAGAACAGGGAACCAGGAACAGGAATACGAAAAACAGGAATACAGGGATACGAGATACAGGTAGAGACATATAGACGATGACATTTACAATAACCGACAAACATGGTATAACTAGACAGAACTTAAATACAAGAAATACATGAACATACAACCAATGACAGATCAGAACACATTACCCTGAGTACCCCCTCAGCTGAAACCATTTCACAGGCCAGGGGTACTCAGGGTGTCAAAATAGGAGTCCCAAACATGAACATCAAAACATAAATCCAGCTCCCCCTAGTGGTCGCTGACCAGACCTTGACAGCTACAAATGTCCATGTACAGCTACTATATGACTACTGCCCGTTTCTTCACTTGGGTGAATGGGTTAAATGCAGAGAACACTTACATGCTGTTCACACTGTGTGCTGTGGTGTGTTCACATATGACAAATGGTCATTTCACTTCATAAAGTCTGTTTATTGGTTGCAGCCTATCTATTGACTGCAGACTACTGAAAACCAGGCCTTAGAGTTGTTTACAACTGTCCAAATACACAAGTCGGGGTGTTTCTGAAGTTTGGGCTAGCAGTAAATCAGCCCCATCTTTGTTGGTTTCTTATAACTGCTGTTTTTATGGTGCTGCTGTTCTAAACTGATCTTAGTGTTTTGATATCTTTTTATCTTTGAGAGACATTTCTATCACCTGCCTACTGTCCCATTTACACTAACTGTCTCTGAAATGCATGGTAGGAATTTCTTATAAAGTGTCCAGTGAATGTAAATTAGGACAAATAACAACCATTTGACACAGGCATTTTAGCCATGTTAACAGTCTACACAACTTTAGGCTCTGCCTCAACCCCATCTCTCTTATATAATGCCATGTTTCACATTGCTTCATTCATCAAGGAGCACTTTCAACTCAAAGACGCAGTGAAGGTGGAAAGGCATATCTGATATGATGAAGCAGGGCACTTAGACTAAGTCACAAAAGTGATATGTCCTGTACTCTGTGGCTGTGCCATGACTGGTGGACAGTTAATGCAGAGAAGGATATTGATGATTGCTCTTCGTTCTCAAAGGTCTGGTTACCTCCCCCTTTGCTCTCATTTCTTACCTCTGCTGGCTCCACAGCCTGACAAATCCTATCCTTGGGAGGAGCAGCAGAGCCAGTCTCCCGCTTAAGCAGGAGTAAGTCAAACTGCCAATGTGGGGCGCACCTTAATTGCGACGAAGTGCAACAAATCAACACAAATGGCCTTGCAGTGCTGGCAAGGTGAGACAGCCATATTTGACTGGGTGTTGACTCACCTCTAAACACAAGTCCGAAATCAGCGAGTGTCTGCTTTTTGCCCCCCACCGGATGGCGAATATTTAACTTGATTAGAATTGCCAATAAGCCTGCAGTTAGACCACTGACCATGCCATAGATCTTCCTGAGAAGAAACCAATAGAAGAAATCTGCCCAGGACAGTGCGCAGCATTTCTTCACTGCTACTCTTCTCCTCTACCATTTCACGTCTGTCTGGTTTCATGCATTTCCTCTCAAGCTGTTTCCTCTTTTTCTGTTCCTTAGAGAAAATTTACTCACTAACTGATTTTCAGCCCCTCCTCCCAAAAAAGGTTTTGCAGGGGTGGCATATTTACAGTGTAATATCTCCTAATGTGTTTTGTTCTTCTATTACCATTTTGCTTAACATTCGCATTGTTCCTCCTTAATTGAAGGCAATCCGTTTTAGAGATCGCGCCTGGTTAATATGACAAAATGAGACACAAATTGAGAATAATATTTTACCTCATGAAATTAAAGCCGAAATACATTCTGATTAGTCTCATGCACGGCTTAGATTTGATAATGCCTATGATTTGTCTGGCCTGGTGAGGAGACACTAATGATGAAAAACATCCGTCACAGCAGCCTTCAACAGGAGAATTCGGTTAACTTGGGAATTTGCCTACAACTGTGAGTCAGGAAGGGTGGAGAACTCTGGAAATGGTCTGCATGACTTTTTGTTTCGACAAGAGCCCGAAATTGCCATAATGGCACCATAATTAACTTATATATTTAAATTGTTGGCCTAATATAGACCATCTTTATACTTTTCCTTCTTGCAGCTTATCAGTTTAATATGAATGCTTTCAGGAGTTACAGTTGCAGTTTCAAGCAATATACATAATGCATTTGTACCGAATTGGTAGATAAGAAGCTGTTCTGTAATAATATTTTTCTAAATCAATTTAATACATACAGCAGAAAGGAGAATACAGAATCTGGACTGACTTGATAATGACAAGCTCCCCCTCTTCCTGAGAAAAGAGAAATCAGTATGAAGAATGTCAGATTATTAGTTTAATGTTATAATGGGACCTTTGGACCCATTTTAACAGTTTGCTATTTGTTTAAACAATTAAAATGGAAATTTCCTGTGAAATTCCAATGATTTCTTTGTGATTCAGAAAGTAATATATAGTTTATAGTTTAAATATAGTTTATAGTATGTACATATTAGATCATAAAGACTATTCGATCGATATAGACAATAGATACCATCTTCATCTGACAAGAAATGCGAATCCAAAGTTAGTACCAGTTGACACTGATGAAAGGATCAAACAACTTCCTTAATATGTTCAAAAGGATTTCTGCTTCTAAAAAAGTTTACATTTTGGAGATCTAAGATTTTGTTCCCAGGTAGTTAATCACTTAAACCGAAGAATAAATTCTGATAATGTCACACAACTATCATCAATATACATATAGGTCTGATTTCCAATGCCAACCACACATCATGCCCATCTCACCCACCTGCTTTAGACTATAAGATCTGCACCACTGGTGTAGCCCATGCAATCCCAGCAACATGGTAAAACAGCCTCAAGAACACTCATACAATCTCACACAGCTGCAACAATAATACTGAAAATAAAGAATAAATAACAGGGCTCCAGATGGCGACTAAAATGGTCTAGATTATTTATTTTGCGACTAGTTTTGTCATTTCAGTTGCCAATGGCGATCGTCCCTCACAACCAAAAGAAATTAAAATAAATAAAAGTACAAGAAAATCATTTGGATCGGATCACTAAGAAGATCCGGCTCATTTGGCTCCCAAACGCATAGACAGACAGGTAAACTGTGTCTATTACCAAACGGCTCTTCATTTTTCAAAATTTAGTCAAAGAACCGACTCATTCGCAACTGACATCTCTATCGAGAGCAGTGTTCACAGACGGAGTCTCGTTTCACAGGATTCACTTGACCTGGCAACCCGTTGCAGAGCGAGATCTAAAATATATGCAAAAAAATCGTTAACTACATGAGAAACAATGATTTACTTTGGCAACAATTTAGTCAGTGTCATGATTTCTTGTTTAATTTTAACGGTCTTTACATGGGGGGGGGTTAGACAGGAGACAAAACGTGCCATGACAATATGTTTTTATTTATGTCATATTTGACAGAGATGATGGCTCCTAAAAAAGGTTTTTGGCAACTAATTATTTTGTGTTTAGGAGCCAATTGCTCCTAAGGTTTTTGTTTTGTCTGGAGCCCTGCATAAGAAGTATGTTTTATCTTTCTTTTTAGACTAAACAAAGCCAAGAAATCACATATGGCACCACTCATCGAGCATCATGTTTTGTGGAGTCACTATGTCGATAGGCATCGGAGCAGACTTTACGTTATTTAATATATCAACATTATATTATTAGTTCATTTTGATACATTTTGATATTGAGCATCTACAAGTCATCCAAATGATGGCATGCCATGACATGGCTTGAATACCAGACCAATTTTCATGTGGCTTTTAAAGCTTCATTATGCATAATATAATAATTACTAAATTTGTAGCAATCTTGCAGCTTGTTCGCATGGGCTTGCAGCCCAGCCCATTCAAGCAAGCAAGCCACAATGCCCAAACAAATGAGCCCTTTGGCCTGCGGTGACCACAGTACCTCCAAATCATCCCTCCAGCAAATTATTTTTGCAGATAATGTGAGGTAAACCTGCTTTGTACAGATATTTTAAAAAAGTAACAATTTATGAATGTATATGATAATTCATTTTCATTCAGTCATTGAGATACCAGTCTGCAATCAGTCCATGGCATGTGCATGTTGTAACAAACCTGCCCTGATTCAATAAGGTAGAGATCATTATCAGAGAATGAGGTCAGGGAACAAACCACCAACACTTGTTTACAGTCATACAATATATTTACATCACCCAAACACACACCATCACATTCAACTCATATTTCCCCACCACCATACAGTATATACACACATCTGATTAAGTGTCTTTCAAGTGTCCTTTCCCTCCGGAATACTTGACTGTCCCTTTCACTGTCCAGGAACCTTCTGTCCTTGTATTCCTTCAGTTGAGCCTGTCTGGGAGGTTGCCTCCGAGCACAGCCAAGGTAACACCTCCGGACAATGAAGATGCATAGAAAAGACCAACTAAACAACAAAAAAACAAAACCCACCTGCTCATCCCGATTAACCACACATATCATACAAAAGAACTATGGCTAAACAGATATATTACCATTAGTACTTACATGCAGAGGAACTCGCAGGTTCACATGTAGGTTCTGTTAGGGTAACGGCTGGTGCTGGTAGATTAGCCTAGCTTCCACTGCCTCTTTTATAGGTAAACAGGAAATAGGCAAAACTTCGCCAGTGCCCCCTACGGGTAAAAGCCAGCCATGGTACCCAACTGTTACAATGTCCTGTAATTATTGGGCAGTAGCGCTTGTCCACTATTTGGCAAAAGAGGAAAACTTGGTGTTATGGAAATCAGCAAGATCAACCAAGACGCGTAATGTGATTTACTTTTTTAAAAGGAATGTTTGTATAAAAAAAAGTCAAACCCAACCCCAGTCCTATCCTAACTCTAACCATCACAGAAATCAGTGTAACACTGGGGCTTATATTTAGAAAGGTAGAATTGGTGTAGAAATGCTAAAGCTAAAATCCTAACCCTGAAGTCCTTGTTCCTCTGACAATGTTTATAATGGGCATTGTATTGTATTATATAGTATTAAGAAAGAGCATTGAGAATGTTTAAATTATCAACTGATGCACTGCCCCACCTGTCTGTACTCATTGCAAATAAGTTGCTCTCTGCTGATACAAGTACAAGAAAGAATCAAAATGCAATATAACGAATCACCTTGCTTATAAAATGTTTCTCTCTCTGCAGAAAGAGAAATCAGTTTGAACAAGTGGCCTTTGTGCTTGCTTGCCAGTCCAAGGTTGTCTATTTCATACCATTCATGTAACCTCAGTGAGAAATAATATGCTCCACTGTACAAAGGGCAAAGCCAGGGACACACTTGAGCTACAGGCACACTCTCCAGCTTCGACTTAAAAGAGAATGTTATCTTTATTCAGTGTGGCAGTGTGTTGACAAGGCCTTTAAGAGAAATAAAGCGGTGCATGCCAGGAGAGGTCAGGAGGAGTCAGCCATCGCCCCAGTTCCAATCTTCCGTCCTAATCTCCCTCCAGCGCCCCTGACCTCTCATCAATGATTTGCCCCGTAAAAATCATTACAGGCCAAAGTTTTTGGTAACAGAAGAGTGAAGAACAAAACCGATTGAGAATGCTGACGCCTCAAACTCCTCTTAGGCTTCCTTCCTGTCCTCTGCAGCTGAACGGCCAGTGAAAGGGCAGCGAGGTCTGTGGGTTAGCGTAAACATAGCCAATGTGGGTGTTTGAGGGGAGAGGACATGAAATTCACACAAAGTTAGGAAGGATAGAAAACGGATAGAAGAGGGTTCTTCTGTTTCTGTCAAAATACAATGGCAAGCAGCGAAGTTCTGGTGAATGTATTATCTCCCAGGTTGCCTGAAAGAGTATCATGTATTATGTGTATCATATGTACAGATAACCACATGCTTACATGTGCATCAGAAATTTGGGGACACCTTGCTTTCTTTTATATGTTCCAAGGTTCCTTTGTTCATGATCATCAGAGTGTCTTTCTTGCTATGAAGAACACGTTTTGCCTCATAAAAGATTGCTTTAACGCTCATATTCAAACTGTGCTCCAAAGAAGGTTTAAGCACCTGAAGGGTTTGACATCCCAACAAGGTTACAGCATGTGGGTACTGGCTGTCCGTTTATGTTTAAGAACCTGCATCATTGAAATCCTAATTTTTCTCACATTTTAATGAGTTTACAGTCGCGTGTAGACATGGTAGAGGATTCAAAGCATGTGGAATGAAGCTGGAAAAAATGACAGATTTCAGATTCACCGTTTATGTAAACCCCAAGGCATCTGCAAATACGCTATATGGCCAAACATAAATTAACACCCTATTCTAATGTCTAAGTTCAGGTGTTTCATCATCACATTCAGGTGTCTCATCATCACACATTGCTAACAGATATATAACATCAAGTTATCAAATATCCGTAGACAAGCAGTGACAGTAGGCACAGTCACATCAATTCAAGGTCAAAATCGTGGGGGGGTCTTCCATATTAATAATGTTGATGACTATTCAAACCACACAAGTATAATGCCACTCATTCAGACTGGTGTTATGAGAAGTGTTTGTTTCATCCTAGATTGCTTCTTCAGTGAGGTGCAATGCAGGGTAGACAGCCAATCAGAATAGAGGTCATTAGAATATTTCAATATGTATTAGGTGCAGTGACAGAATATGCTTGTTTTTTTTTTTGTTTTAAGGATAAAGAGAGTAGTGAATAAGTGCTATGTAAACATTAGGTGTGTGTTTGTGTGAATGATGTACGTGATGATGAATTTAAAAAGCACTTCTCTAAATGCAATTAAGTATGTTTGTTCTTCCAGCCTGGTTGAATTTGCAATGCCAGTCTGAAATGAACTCTCTAATTAGCGAGTTGTCTCGGCCTTGGCTTCTGGCGATGAGACCACCGTAAGAGGTGAAGAATTAGCCTGTCTGATTAGGCAGAAAGCACCACATCATGGAAGCAAGTACAGAGACACTTTGCCTCCATGTGGCAGCATCCGGGATAACATCCGTCCCACTAGCATCAATGCTGACCAGGTCACACATGTTCCTATGAGTTCTTGGCAAGGCCTCGAAGATGACGACATCAGAAGACACACAGGATGTCAGAGACACTCGCAGCTCCTTTGTGGAGCATGATGTCTTCGCTCTGCATGTGTGTACAAGCCGATGTGTGCCACTGACTGCTCCGTAATCAAAGTGACAGCCACAGAAGGGTGAGAAGGCTTCCGAAGTCACATTGTCAAATGAAGCAAGGATGGACAAATCAGTGTACAGCCATAAAATTTCCCCAGCCGCATCTAAACAGCATGGTCCATCAGCATCAGAAAAGAAGATAGGTTTCTGCCCTGATTGAGTTTTTTGCAACATAAAAAAGTTAAAGGCCATCCAAATGGAGGATTTGGAGGCAGGAGGAACAGCTTTTCCTTATAAATATTTTTTGATATGTTTTGTGTTCTCTGCTGAGCTTTAGCAGAGAGCTGCAGAATGCATGAGTAAACAGTGCAGACCGGTTATTGTCATATCACATGCACAACTGGAAACTAAGCAAGAGAACACTACCTGAGGCTATGCTAAGTGAGCCTGTCAGTCTAAATCCCACAAGAAAATTGTTGTGTGTCTGTTAAATTCAAATAAATAAATCAAATGCACATATATAGTATGTTTGTATGTAGTCTGCACAGAGAGAGAGAGAGCCTGACCACCAACCATCTGTTAGTAGTAAATATATATTAGTAATAATAGTAGTTATATTAGTGATCAATTAATATATCTATTATCAATTCATATATCCATTATCAAATAATATATCTATTATCTTGGATGTGGATGCCTGCATTCTGATTCAATTGTCAAATGAATCAGGGCTATCTTTACTGATTATTTTAAAAATATTGATTATTCTGATGATTAAAAATAGATCAAATAAAAACATAATTTCAAAAAAACACTGAAACACACACATATAAATGTCCATCTATTTTAGTTTTTGCTGTAGATACATCAGTGGTGGATTTTAGGATTATCATAATGGAGGAAATATTATACAAATTACCAGTTAATCCTATTAAAAAGACCCATTTTAATCAATTATCTATATTTTATATGCAATTCAATACTAACGCCCAATGACACATATCAATATTGAAACATGCAATCCATGTGCAGCTACTTTATTCTGAATCAGTTTCACCACGTTACACGGCTGCTCCCATGCGGCTAATTTCATGCTTTAGATCGCCATGGTAGAACATGAAAATGCTTGATGAAAATAGAGCTATTTGGTTGGCATGCAGCGTAATGCTGCTTGACATGGCACTGTGACATGGGCATGGCAGCGTCTGGAGAGAGGATGGGATGTGTTCAGTCGGGGAGTTCACGCCACTCTGAGCACAGCATGTGTGTGGGGCCAGCAGGGAGCAGGTAGTAAATTACCCGCACAGCAAATTAAGATTGCAGGTGGTTTAGTGCCCCCCTAGAATGCACAGACACACACATACACCATGGACTACATCAAATGCACACACTTGCATGCACACGCACATCTACAAAACACCTACGGTGACCTTTGTCCAGATCATGTCTGTTCACACAATGTGCTGCACACATGCAGTGACCTTTGTCCATATTGGCAATACTGTATACAGCACTGAGCGGAAATAGATTTTGACCCACTGCAGACACCAGTGTGGATGCAGAGTGGAGCTTTATTTCAAAATAAAAGACACACTAATTCAGAAAACATCATACAAACAAAACCACCACCCCCACCCCCACCCCCACCACCACTCAGGGATGAAATAAACCTTGGGCTGTTTTACTCTCTACCTCTGTCTCTGTTCTCTTGTCTCTGTTTGCTCTCCCCCACTGCTAAATCCTGTTTTAAGAGTCTAAGGTCCTCCTTTAACGCCATTCACCTGAGTCCCGTGCTCAGTACGGCATATGTGTAAGGCTGCTCCACCTACTGGCCTTGCAGCATCTGCATCATATGATATGAACAAACTGGAATGTGTTATTGTAACCAGTCAGGCTGCATGATATAATTACAGGGGTTTACAATGCTCACTCCACTCTCACTCGCCTTACACTGTTAGCCTCGCACTTACAGACTACGTAGGCATAACTAGTTTGGTTGCGCGTGGTGGCAGAATACGCTGTAGCACAGCATATGAGTGAGGACGTTTTCATTTCCTTTTTTTGGAGCTTAGTTGTTTTTTCATGATTTTACAACTGTGTTAGGATAGATGACTTAGGCTAGGATATGTTTCGACTTACACCAACATTCGGATCACATCACTGTCTAAAGAATGTATCTGTGTCGTCGCTCAAGGAGCCCCTGCATTATCTCCAACAACAAAAAAGACAAGTTCTTGTGTGACCTTGTAAGACACATGCAAATGCATTATGAATATAGCCATTTTCAGTGAAATTTGGGTTGAACAGGAGTTTTGCATTAGATACAATATTGTGACAGTTGCTACAAAAGTATGCATTTGTGGGAGGAGCATAGGCAGTGATTAAAGTGTTTTCAATGATGTGCCTGTATTTTTTAGTGAGGTCACTGGCATTAATATAATGCCTGATTTAAGAAATTAGGGAGCTTTCTTAAAACAAACCATAAACAAAAGCAAGTGGGTGTGGGAAGTTTAATTTTTTGAGGGCAAACATTAAAGGAAAGAGAGGAAGCTCTCCTGTGTGGAAAATGTACAGAGGACAGATGAAGGGGAAAGAGACAGAGAGAGAGAGAGAGAGAGAGATGCAGAGGCAGCACAGAATACGAAATGAGGTAAAGTGATTTTCCATCTCCTCTAGTATACAAATACAAACTTTCAATCTACTTGGTCTCAGAAAGTGTGCAGTAAATCACTCTGCTCATATTCCAAAGCACCCCCAATGCTTCTGATGAGTCTTTATCACTGACTGCTGGAGAGAGTGGCGGGGAGGAGAATGAGAGAGACAGAGAGTGAGAGAGAAAGAGAGAGAGATGGACTCTAGCCCAAACAGCTTGATGTGTATTCTCCTCACAAGGAATTGACCTTGAGGTGAAGCTGGGGCTGCCACACTCAGCACACTGCATTACAATGTCTACAGCCACTCTGTTCACCTGACCAGTCAGAGACCAGCACAACATACACACAATTTGATTGTTAGAGAGCCGGTCAACACAACACCAGCAACCTCATGTCAGTTGTATTCAAATGGTTCACTCATGACTAGCTTAACTAGTCAGCTGGCAGGACATGATCAAATGTATTGTGCTGAAAAGCGTCTCACTGTGCCGCATTACTTTTGATTTCAGTCTTTTCACGGTGCATGATTTACTGTCTGTGAGTCATGTGTCGCCACATGTACATTTCCAAATACATTTCCATTTGCAGTGGTGCAAAATCTCACCTTCAATATAGGAGAGTGGGGTCCATCAATATCCCTGCATTGAAGCTGGAATGCCTTTGCAGTCTCCTCAAACAATTAAACAATTAAAGAAGGATGAACCCTCAGGACTGAACTAAGCAAGACGTATGAATCCCTAGGGCTATAAAATGATTATATTATCTTATATTAATCTATAATAATAATAAATGATATTAATAATGATGCATCAGGTATTTTATTACATGGTTCCACTTGAAGAAACATTGAAACATTCATATTCAGCTACACAAAAAAACAAAAAATATTTGCAGGCTATTTTTAAGGACAAATTATAAATGTGTGATGGGCTATATGAAGTGCAATCATGGATTTGGATTTCTGGTTAAGAGTGAGATTTGTTTTAACTGGGATTTGGAACTACAGAACAGAGGTGGCACCACACCTTCAAAGGAGACAAAATTTAATAATCACGTGTACTATTATGTCCCTACCATGCAGCATCTAAGAACATCAGATCATACTTTTGCAAAATATTAAAAAAAATCAGTAAATTATACATGTAACAAACTGACCAAGTGCACGTTTTACAACTTCAGCATTTATCACTTAACTTGACTTTAGTATACAAGTTTTTTCACTTTTTTTTTTTTTTTTTACTTTTTGGGTCCGGCATAGTGTGTCTTACGGATTAGGTCCAGGTATAGGCAGTCTTTAAAACAAGTGTCTTTACTTCAGGACTTCAATGGTTCTTTGTTCAGTGGATGGTGCTTTAAAGGACCATTTTGTAAAAGATATATGTGAATGTGAAAAAACACGTTTAAAGACACTTCACCTCATGGTTCTATACCAATTATGTACCACTTTTAAAAATGCAGTCCACCACAAGACCACCTAGCACACTTTTTATTTTTAGCTCAAACAAATGGTGGCTACAGAAAGTGGTTGTCAGCCACATCCTAACGATGTGTGTTGGTGGCCAAGGAGAGAGACTGAGGTGACTCTGACATGGAAAACAAGCGAGTATGAAGCTGAAGTAAAATCTGGGGCAACTTGACCTGGACGACAAGAGTCAGGACTGTAATTACCACACCTGAAGAGAGCTGAGAGGAAAAAGAGAAACTTAGTGAGCGAGTGAACAAGATTGTGAATAATTTTACCTGAGAAAACTACAGCTGGGTATAACTGCAAGTCAATGGCACTTAAATTTTACTCAATTTCACTCATTGTACTACTAATTCCTTAGCCTTGTTTGAGGCAGGGGAGTAATCATGAAGCATTTAGGTGTATTTGATTAGCTGATTCATCCACTTCACACCTAATGATGTCTTTAATCTATATATAGTGCTGCGACCACACACAGACAGGGAGGCAGTGTTGATACGTTGAAAATCTATTTACAGTTCAGTGAAAAAAGATGAGTCATGAAAAAGGACTTGGAATCTTAAGTGTGTGTTGAAAGAGGACCAGACCTGCGGACGATGGTGGCAGAGCGGTCCATTGTAGTGCCATCGAGCTTCTGTTTAAAGCTGTCAGCTTTTCCTCAGGGCACTATCCTTACGCGTACATGTAAATATGATGACGACCCCTTTTATACCCTGCCATCTCCTCATTGATGGTGAGTGATGATCTGCGGCCAGACATGCTGGATTAGACAGGGATACCACTCTTCCATGTGCCAGGAGGTGCTGAAATGACACAGTGCTATTAGTTTGGACGGGAGTTGCTCTTTCAGTACCATTTAAAAATTCTTCTGTGGCCCATTTGATGGATCAATTTTCTACTCACATGGATGACTGGATGCTTCTCTCCTTCAGAGACCTGTGATAAGACCACTCCTAGGGCTGTTTCAGTGGCATTAGTATGCACTATGCAGTTGGAAGTGTGGGTTCCTCAGTACTGGAGCTGACGTGATGGCTGTCTTCAGGGCTCGGAAGGCCTGTCCTGTCTCCTCCATCCATCAAACCTTGTCTGGCTCACCTTTTCTGGTAAGGTTTAGGGGGGAAGCTGTAAAGGAGAAGTTGAGCATGCAGTGTAGATAGTCCCTGTTTTTTGTGACATGTCGGGGGGAGATCGGACCATCTCAAGTTATAGACTGAATAAATAGTCATGGCACATGGCGGGATGGATGACCATGTCATCCTGGTAGGCAGAGTTGTTCCGGCAGTGTGACTGGAGGACCACCTCCTTCCAAGCACTGGAAAATGGCCAGAGCTCTGTGAAGTTTGAACAGAAGAACCCGGTACTCCCAGTGGTTTATGGGGGTGCTGGTTTGTTTCTAGCCATTAGGGTCTAGCAGGCACACTGTGTCTAAAGAGGTTGGCCATGACCTTGGAAATAAAGGAGGATTTCTTGGTCTGCCAATATGTCTTGTGATATGCCGACATGGATGAAAACATGAGAAAAAAGAAAGAAAGAAAAGATGAAGCAGCTGCTTTGTGACATTTTTCGAGGTAGCATTTCTCAGGGCACTGGCTTCTGGGTAGCATTGTAGTCCACTATAAAAAAAATATGCACTTGTAGCTCCAGGTGGATTTTGACAGGGGCCCTATAAAATTCCTTCCTATCTTCTTGAAGGAGATGCTGGGCATGGGGATGAGTGGTACAGAAGCTGGCTTCTTGGGGAGCTGGGATGACATTGGGGGCAGGTCTGGAAGACGTTTGGTACCTCCATGACCATCCTGGGCCAGTGGAAAGAATCATGCAGCTTTTCCAAGGTGTTATGAGGTTCTAAATGTCCCCCTAGTGGTGGGTCATGTGCGTATCAGTATCGATTTGGGAGCAACCAACAAATCGCAGGACTTACCCCAGAGGACACAGCAGTAGTACAGGAGCTTGTTGTACAGGAAGAATGAGCCTAGACGAGCTGCCATATGTAGTAACTAAAAACTAATGAGCAGCAGTTGAAGGAAATCAATTGGGCATTAACTGTAATAAGGAAAACTTAAACTAAACAAGACAATAACAGGAAACAAAGTAAAATGGGGCTCAAAAATAATAAAGCAAAACAATTTTGGATCAATGTGTATTTGTAGAAAGATTGATTGCACAAATGATCCCAATAACACCAAACCCACAGTGAAGTATGAAGCTCATCATGAAATGGGGCTGCCTTTCTGCAAACTGCACCAGGTCACAGAAGAAAATGGAGTGAAATTATAGGAGTATTTAATTTCATCAGTCATGCAAAGGGAAATGATTGAAATTAAGGAATGAGCCCAAATTAAACCACAATGCTGCAAACAGCCAATTATGTATTATTATGTCTCGAAGCTGTAACTGACAATGATGGCTTTAGGGCAAGAAGTAATGTTATTTGTTCATGGAATCATTTGTTTTCCTTTCCAAGGTTTTTGTTAAACCTTGCTCATACTTTTGAACACACACATTGTTTTCAAGTTATTGGAAACCAACTTTTGTAGTGTAGTGTATGAGAAATAAACTGAAAAAAAAAGACATGAATCATTAGGAATGCACAACCTCATCCCAGTCCATTGGTAAGGCAGGTTGACAAATGCTTTGTGATGTGTCAGTGCGAGGAGGCAGGAATGGAGAGGAGGGTGTGTACGTGTGTGTTGGGCAGGGGTTGGTTTTGGGGGTGTGCAGATTAATTTGACCTGACATGATGGCCTAATTCATGGAGAGAATTCAGTGGAGAGAGAAGGAAGGATATGAATATAAAGGCGAGAGAAACGAAGTAAGAGCAACAGCTTTCTCTCAAAATGCACTAGATTACAAGTGTTCTTTTTTGTTGAGGGGGGGGGGGGGTATCATCCCATTGCTTTGACAAGTGTTTTATTCCCATAAACCCACACACACACACTCACACACACACACACACACACACACACACACACACACACACACACATGTGTGTCACTTTTCCTGGACATGCTCCCGTCATTATTCCCTCGGTTAAAACAGACTGTGTGAAATGCATCATTATCACCAACCTGAATAAATTCACATTGCATAAACAGAACAAATGTCACCCGGAAGCCTCATCAGTCTCGGATCTGAGAAAAGCCTTTATGAAGATGCAATCTGGACTTAAAAGAGCAGCACAGGGTGGGAGTGCTAACGGGAAGAACACATATGCCAGCCACATTTAAAAACGTGTTTTTAAACTATATCTGGGTTTGATCCCCTGACTGTCATGTATCTGAAGGCAGACTCTGGAAAGCTATTATACTTTAAGAGCTACAGCTACATGATTGGAAAACTCTTTCACTCTGGCTAAAATTGGGTTTAAAGTCAAAATTGATTCTTGTTATTTTAAATATGATTCATTATATGTAATTTAAAAGGCAGCAAATGTTTGGCCACACTTGATGATTGAAATGTAGTGACTTTAGCCCAGTTTAAATTGTCCTTGTAGAAGAAATTAATAATAATATGTAACACCTCTCCCTCCTATCACTGAATAAAATACTCCAAATCATGCACAGTCTGTTAAGCCAGACCCCTACTTACGTCCAGGGAGTCTTGTGACCAGCGTAGCACAAAATTACCTACTTTGACAGTCAATGTCAAATCTGACTGAAATTAAAACCACTTTTTATGAGACATGTAGGACAAGACAACCATCCAAAGCAACTTGCATTCTCTAACTACAGGGGACAGTCTCCCTGGAGCAGCTTGGGGTTAAGGGTCTTGCTCAGGAACCCGGTGGTGGTGCTGAATGTAGGATTTGTACCCATGACCTCTTGGTGCAGAGGCAAGTATCCTACCCACCAGGCCACCAGCACGCTGTGCACAGGGAACAAAACAACGTTCCTCCAGAACACAATCAGAAATAACACAAGGCTGCATACGTGTGGACACAACGGGTCTACAGAGATTGCTAAATGCTCCAAGCTGTGAATTTTTGTCTTTTTTTTCCCCTGTCCATTTTACAGCAGTTACAGTTACAGCATGAAGAGCAGGAAACGTTTAGAAAAGACTTGAGCCAATAAGAAATGCACAAATTAAATAAAACTGAGCCTGAGATGCACGACCTTCCAGAAAGTCTTTGTCTTCTAAGCCAACATTGTTACATACTTTGTGAGAACTAGTCAAGAGTGAAAATAAGAATTCTTTTTAATCTAAGTTTTGAGCACATCGACCTTATGTTTTTTTTGTTTATGTAAAATGGCTTGGGTGAATGGCATTAGAGGCCACAAAAAAAGCACAGTAGCACTTCAGATGCAGCATTGTGAAGCTTTAGAGACATGTTCCTGTCTCTTTTGTACTTCTTTAAGCTTTTGTTCTCATGGAAAACCAAAAAATAATGACCTACTTATACTGGCAGTGAACCAAGGTTTGAAAACCCCACATCTAGACTAAATATGACACAGATACATGAACAACAACCCGAGTATCTCTGATCAAACAAAAACAGCCACAGGCCAAGGGACAGTCACTAGTACCATTGGGCTGATTTCAGATATTAGAGGCGATCATTCTTTTTGTTATTAAGTTGTTGTATTATTTTAAAACAGGAAAAAATAACAGCAAGAGTTTTACTAAACCAAGCTAAGCGTTATCAGTTGGCAACAAGAAATCAAATCATGTTACATCAAGGTCAAGGGGCATGGGTTAGCATCACAGAAACACATTTTAGGCATTTTTTTAAAGTGTGTTTATTTTTTTTTTATTATTATTGTGTTTGCAAACAATATTCCAATTTAATGTTAGCTTCTAGTTCTGCACAGAGAGTGCCTTTGTCCCTTGTTAGCGCAGCCAGTGCCAAATACTTGTTGTGGAAGTAGAGCAGAGTCTTCAGAGTCAGAGCAGAAATCTTACCAGAGCAAGAAGTTATAGATCAAATTTTGGCCTACAGGACATTGCTTTATCACCTAACCACAATTGTGGCACAAGAAATATCATTAACAACACACACACACACACACACACACACACACGTACACACACGCACATACACACACGCACATACACACTTGATATCACATCCCCCATAACCAAAGAGATCCCTTTGGACGTTTGTGTCAAACGTTTCGGCTGAAAGTCAGCGCTCAGCAGGGGATTGGCTGAGCAGCAAGGAGCGACGGAAAGACAGACAAGAAGAGAGCACTGGTGCTCAGCGGTGCCGTCACTCACGCAAGCATGGACCGACATCCCGCCTCCTGCCTGCGGGCTTTCAACAGCGATGACAGGCTCGTCATAGAAAAGAATTATCATTCACATTTGGAGGGATATAACGTTGTGGCGTCGCGCGCTCCTGGGCGCACAGATAGGGCCAACAGAAGGCATGCAGCCACCGTGACACACAGCCCATATAAATGAGTGATTTACATGCGTAGAAATGGCCCGCTTAAATGAAAAGGCTAAAATAAAGAATGACTGAAGACTATTTCTGAAACGCAGAACAGAATGAGATTGCGCCCATCCCATCTGAGATTTCATAAATCTCACATCAGCCGCTAGTTTTGGGAGTAATAGCGGTTGTCTCTCTTTTACCCCTCTTTTTTTTTCTATTTGTCGGTACAAAACACTGACAAAGACACGGCCACAGCCAGTTGAGGATGACATTGCTTTATAGCAACTGTTTCCTGGTTAGATCCTAATGTGCAACTATGGAAACCTTTGAGTCATTACATTAACACTAAGCTTCGTGTAAATGCTATGCTAGCTGGGTTGTACCTTTGCTAATCAAAACAGCTAACATTAGCTAAAAATATTGTCTTTCATATAATCCATCCATCCATCCATTATCTACCCTTTATTCCTGCATTCAGGGTCAGGGTTTCATATAAGAATTATTTTATATTAATAGTGCATTTTAGTGTAGTTATTCGCTGCCATTCTTTTATTTTTTGTTTTTATAATCCACTGATTGAATAAAAATATGAAAAAAAAAAAACCCTTATTTTTTTAACACAAAATCTTGTCACCCCACACCCTTAAAAAATAGTTAATGGAAGAGGGACACAAATCCATGTGGTGTGGGGGTATATGTTTTGATATGTTAAGCCATGTCTATATTAATGGAACAGAATTTCCATTAAAACTTAACAAATCCATAATAACTGAGAGCTCCTTTTTTTTCTCTCATTTTCCATACACTGTTAACTAAAATATTTGGTAGATGTTGTTATTTCATTTCTGTTTGTGGATTTAATTTTAAATCAGTTCAATAACTGTAACTTAACATCACATTGCAAAGACCTTAATTCTAAGATTAACTTAGAATTAATTAGAATTACACACTGCCCCTGTGAATCCAAATGATATAGAAAAGCTTTGGTTATTTTCAGTGGAGCGGTCACTGTTACCTATAGTGATATTTACATTTTTTTGTCAACAGGTAGTGCTGAAGTGGTGTTTTTAGATCTTTCATTAAAAGATTTGAGCGCTTGGCCTTCTCTGCACAGCTCCAGGATAATATTTACTTCTGAACCGTACACTGTGTCCATTATATAGATCATAAATACGTTGGGGTTAATTCGGTGTCCCAGATGCTGCACTATTAAAAAATAGTTAATCTAAGTCAGTAGGAGATTGTAAGTTGCATCTATGAATCAGATACGTGTCTGCAAGTTCAAGAGAGCACAACTTATCACTCCATCACTAATGGAAGATTGTGCTAGACCTGACCTTACCCTCCCAGTGGCAACCGCCCCCTAAAACCCCCCCCAAAAAAACAGGTTTGTCACACACTGGTGTTTTAACCAAAGTTGCCTGATGAAGCTCTTTTTTGGGGGGTTACCAGTGTTTATGATGTTCATCTTTTTTCAATTTGCTCTCCTAACTCTTGAATGTGTTAAATGCACAATTAATAAAGCACTCAAGTGAGCTATTCTGTGTTTTCAGTATCACTTCTCATTAGATTGAACAGATATTTTTGCTCCAAGCACTCCACAAAGCTTGTCTCGCAGTTTTGTTCAAAGGAACACATTTGCAGCCAGAGCGTATTTAGTTGTATAGAGAAAAGGAAGAGGACACAGGTAGGTATATATAAAATACACTTCTGTGTTCTTACCATCAGAGAAACCGTTACTTCACAGAAATTGGTTAAAACCCATGGTCCTTGAGATGTGTTATTTATCTTGCGCTGTCATGGGGAAATGGCTTGGAGATAAGAGGGAATGTAGGGCACACCTTAATCACAGCATTATATACGCATTGTTGAGTGACAGCTGAAGGATGACTAATGCTGCTCCAGTTCTTGCGCTCATTTTCCCCTTCGCCACACGAGCTGGCGTTGCTATGGTGCCCAGCTGCAACGCAACAGTTGAGGCTAGAGTCTGCAAAAAGCACGATGAAAATCAAACAAGATAAAAGGGTGCAGGTAAGTGGGTAAAGACTGGAGGCCGTGCAGAGAAACCACAGAAAAATATCTCCCAATCGGTTTCTCTCTCTTTCTCTCACACACACACTCTCTCTCTCTCCTGCTTTCTTTCTCTCTCTCTCTCCCCTGCTTTCTTTCTTTCTCTCTCTCTCTCTCTCTCCTGTTTCTCTCTCTCTCTCCTGCTTTCTCTCTCTCTCTCTCTCACACACACCACACTCTCTTTCTCCTGCTTTCTTTCTCTCTCTCTCTCTCCTGCTTTCTTTCTTTCTCTCTCTCTCTCTCTCTCTCTCTCTCTCTCTCTCTCCTGTTTCTATCTCTCTCTCCTGCTTTCTCTCTCTCTCTCTCTCTCTCTCTCTCTCTCTCTCTCTCTCTATCTCTCTCTCTCTCTCTCTCCTCTTTTTATCTCTCTCTCTCTCTCTCTCCTCTTTCTATCTCTCTCTCCTGCTTTCTCTCT
>JBBJLR010000040.1:14762964-14781721 GCA_037577145.1 Brachypetersius gabonensis | reverse complement strand
TAAAAGCAGTTTAGCACCAAACTTTGTGAAAACTAATATTTGTGTCATTCTCAAAACTTTTGGCCATGACTGTACACCTCTCGGCACTCGACAGGCCCCCTCTCACTCCCAGTAAGCTGAGCCAATTCCCTGTAAGCTGGCTGGGGTTCGCGGGGGGTCTCCATGTTAATAGGTCCATCTCATCGTCATGCCAGAGTGTCTCATCTCGTACCACACCGCTCATTTCCACCATGCCCAGCTCAGCTGTCTCATTCACCACAGCAGGGCTTCTGCAAAACAAAGCAGAAAAGAGAGTCTCCTAAACTGCAACCCAGGGCAGCTGGTGGCCTAGTGGTTAAGGCATTCGCCCTGTGATCCAGGTTCGATTCCCAACACCGCTAGGCACCTCTGAGGTACCCTGACCAAGGTAACGTCCACACACACTGCTCCCCGGGCGCTGTGTCCCTGGCTGCCCCCTGCTTCACTTGGTGAATGGGTTAAATGCAGAGGAAGAATTTCGTGCTATTCACACTGTGTGCTGTGGTGTGTTCACGTATGACAAATGTTCACTTTCACTTCACTTTCATCTTGACGGGCTCGCCATCCACTGGAACTCCGGTACCCAAGTCCACTCTCAAGGCCCCAACATGCATATCCTCTTCGTCCAAGGTGCCCTCCTCTTCAGTGTGACTTCTCCTTCCTTGTAAAGGCCCCAAGACCCGCCCTTACAGCTTTTTGTCACAGCACCAGCCAATCAATCGTCAGCAGGGCGGGGCCAACAAGGACCCCATGCTGCCAGAATCAAAATAACAAAAGAGGAGAAAAAAGAAAAAACACACACAAGACACAGGGAGAAAAGGCACCTCCCGAGGCCAGACATGACAAAATCTTTTTGAATAGCTGCAACATAGTTCAGCTTGTTGAAACAATGAATCTAAACTCCAACCTAAATATTTTGTCTGGAATGGAATGCTAGCCTTGGGTTGATCAGAATCTAGAGGGTACTCCAGAGTCCAACTTTAACACCCCAGGCAGTGGGCAAGCTTCGTAGGCCCCTACTCGGAGCACGTAGCCCCATTGATAGACCTACTAGGCCCTTTAGAAGATCCACTAGATCATGCCAGCGCCTCCTCAGCCTCAGCTCCAGCCCCCGTCCCGACTCACCCCATTCCAGCCCCACACCCTGTTCCAGGCCCACATTGTCTCAAGCTTCCCACTCCAGCACCTCAACACCTGCAGCCTCATGTCCACATTGCCCCAGTCTACAGCCTTTCAGTGACTCCAGTCTGCAGTTTCTCTGTTGCTCTGGCCAGCTGCTTTTCAGGGACTCCAGCCAGCTGCTCAACTGCATCCACTGTCCCTGAGGTCCCTGTCCCTAAGGTCCCTGTCCCTGAGGTACCTTAGGCCCTAGTCCCTGAGGTTCTGGTTCCTGCTCCTGAAACCCCGGCTCTCTCCGTGGCCTTTGCTCCTGACTCTTGCCGTCTCAGGGTACCACCTTGGCAGGGTCCTGGACCACCTGACGCTCCGGAGAAGCATCCTTTGGGTGGGGTGCCTGCAGTGCCCCGCGACATTTTCCAAGTATTTTTAGCGGGGCGCTCTACAGGCTCCACCTTGGAGGAGACCCCTGGGGGGGAGACTGGGGGTGGGGCGTGCCCTAGACAGTGCGGGAGGGGCCCTCGAGTGGAGTCCGGCCCCGGAGGAATCGGAGGGCCTTTTTTGTTTTCCGCCTCCTCCCTGCCTCCTGCTTTTGTTTGTGTTGGACTGTTGGCCCGGTTTTGGCACCCCCGAGTGGCGCCGTTGGTGGGTGGTACTGTAACACCGCCAGGCAGCAGCCACTAGAGGCCGCTGCTGTTTAAGTTGTATTAGGGACTTTTATGTTGACTGGGGGTGTGGTCTTAAGCAAACGGAAGCAATGATGCTTGTTAGCTGCTAGGGATGAGACCAAAGGTAAGTCAGGTGTATTGAGTAGACTCTGTATAAAGAGTGCTCGTTTTGTATTTGTGAATGTGGTTTCTCCCTCACTGTTGCGTAAAGATTTGTTTCTCCTTGGTTTATGTTTCTCTGCCATCGTGCTGATTTGCTTTCTGTCTTGGAGTTAAAATAAAGAGAATGAGTATGAGGAAAGTCTACATTTGTGCCTCCTGCCTGAAGGGACACAAGCCCGATGTGACACCAACCTGAATAGGCTTTTATGGAGCGGCACTGCAAAATTGGTAAATGTATACTATACTAAATAGATTAAATATTTCCATGCAGCTGACCTTTCAGCACTTCTTATAACAAGTTCTAAATCACAAATCTGAATTTTGTCTAAATAACAAAATACAGGCAGTGGCGACTGTTGCTTTTCGACACAGGATTACAGACACAAGTTTGTATTCATTTGTCATATTAGGATAAAAATATTTTATATGAAATATTAGCTTGGAGAAACTGAAGATATTTTGAATGTTTCACTCATTAGTTCAAGCATGCACCTTGAGCATACTATCACTACTGCATCTGATCCACTCAATTAAGGGATTCTGAAGAGGTTGTTTACCTACAGGTTTGCCAGATGGTTGACAGAACTAGTCTCCAAAAGAATGCAGACCTCCTGGAGCAGAGTTGGTGACCATTGTTCCTAAATAGTACTGTATTTGCAAATGTTTCACAGTATTTTTCAAATGGGAATGGACCATCATCCTTTTTATTGAGACAACAATGCTACCAATAGTACTTGATCACAAATTCAAAAGCAGACTATAATAGAACCCGCAGGGGTTATGTTCCAAGAGCACCCGCAAATTGTGAAAACCCAAACTTGTGGTGATAAATGCCTTTTTTTATAGTGTAAACCCTGAAAAAAATAAAAATATGCTCCCAAAAAACATTAATTTCATTTTAAACTCAGCTTAATACATTAATACATGTAAATATTAACCTGTGTACATACTATACAATGTACACTGAATTGCTGTCTCTGACAGAGCTATAATGTAAAATACTGATGTTACCCCTGTATATACTGTACTGTAATTCATGCAAGCACGTTTTCTTTGGTATAAGCAGGTAAATACAGTAATAATTGAAATTAATTTACAGTAACAAAAATACAAGGCTTTAAGAAGATCAAAATAAAAAACATGAGAACACTCAGTAAAACACTCCACATGGGAACCTTTACGATGCAGGAATGCTGGACTGCATCTGCCAGGCAGCAGCTAATATACAGTTGCTTTTATTTATAAAAAAAATTTATAGTTATATTTTATGCATACATTTTGTTAAATTTCCGTTAATATTTGTTACAAAATTAGTACATTATATTTTTTGTAATAATTTACCACTAAAATGCATGACAAATTACAAATTGGCACGAAAAAATCCAAAAAAAAGGTGTAGTTTCCGCTCATTTGCAGGGGTTTCCGCAAACAATTATTAGTTCTAAGAAAAAAATATGCAAATGACTGAACCGTGACTTCACAGGTAAACACTATATTTTAGGTTAGAGACACCCAGCCATCCACATCATATAAAGAAAATGTGATGTATTAGATCTGGCCATCTTCTTCATTTCGTGGTTCAGTTCTGAAGCTTACCTTCCTGTTTCAGGGCACTTTTGGTGGTGGACCGGGTCCAGGATGGACACTCTGCCTGGATTACTGCTACACAGCTCATAGGGAGCATGGTGCAGTGCACCTTTCTATCATAGCCAGCATAAGCTTTATTAACACTTTTACAATCGTTCTGTAACGCTCACAATCTAGCCGTGGGTTAAAATTGCTTAGATCTTTACTCCTGTCTATTTTTCTAGGCAAGACTTATTTTGTTGCCTAATATATACCCCCATTGACATAAGATATTGATTATATCAAGATAATCAGTATAATTTACTTCCTTTGTCAGTGGTTTCAATACTGCAACTGATCAGTGTATGTAGGCTAAGTTCCAGAGGGGAAAAAAGGTTTTCAGTGCTGTGTACCAAATGCAATACAAGTTAAATATCCAAACTAGGCAAAAAATGCAGTTATTTCGAGTAGATATTTCACATGCAATCACTAAATTCTTTTGTAGTATGAGACATGAGCAATACAGACACATTATTTAGCAATTCAGAGCTTGTCATGATGAAATTCTAGGGGTTGTCTTCCTTTTAAAGCAAATGCCAATTCACTGTAGAAAAATAGCTAGACAGTAATACGTTCTTCTGTATTTTATTTTTTATACATAATACCCAAAAGTACCAGAATTGTTTGAAGTATTTTAATTGTCATTTTTGGAGCAATTTTACTCCACTCACACCTATCCACATGATAGCAAAATACTTACCGTAATAAGTAGAGCTGAAGATGTTCGGGGTACATTTAAACAGGCTCCGGTCTGACCTCAAAACAGTTGGTATTAAAGAACACATCAAAGTATGGTTGGGTCACTTGGTTACCTCTATGGATTTATTTATCAGTAAGATACACTTTAGTTTGTGATATTTAATTCCTGGCGTCACAGCATCCATGTCACATGTCAGCTTCACTCTCTCTAAAGCTTCTCCTCTCCTCATCTCTAAAGCCATAACATTTCCTGTCCAGTTTAGTGCGTTCTTTTCATAGTGCCCCCCTCCCTTTCCCTTGCAGACATCGTCTCAAATCCCCTCCTCCCTCTCACTCTCTCTTCAAGCCTACCTTTTCAGCCTCAACAACATCCAGTGTCCATTATTGCCTCTCCTTCCCTCTCACTCCTCCTCTTATGCCTTTAGCCACATATCCCTTTCTCCTCTACACTGCTACTCAATGTTTCATGTACCCACTCTCACTCTCTTACATGCATAACTGTTGTGTGTTACTGGAGTGAGAACTTTACCTCTTCTTTTCTCAAACTGTGTCATGGATGAAGGGGAGCCAAAGGCATGCAGACAATCACCCACACTGTACAATCAAATCCATTGTATTCATGTGACTTTGAATATTGGCTGGGCTGTTGAGACCTGGATGCACTAAGCTGGATTTGTGCAGAATGCCAGTTTGCCATTGATTTGGAAATAAATGTCATTGGTACACAGCAGGCCTGCTGACATGTGCTGTGGTGATTTATTTTACATTTCAAAATGTAGGATCAAAGATGAAATGTTCTTCCTTCTGACATCAGAAAAAGTAGACCTGGTTTGTTACAAAAAAAAGAAAAGGATGGACAATTTCTGGGCTCAACTGACCACAAAAACTTTGTTGATGTTTTTTCTTCAGTAATATCTCCTTTATAGCCACCCTCCTATACAGCTGCATACTGGGTTTTTGATAGCTTTGACTGTAGCACCTTCATTGCAATCTTAGCCACAGAACTATGTGACTTTTCGCACAATTCCATGTTTTCTTCTAAGTGAGGGATGTCTTGTCTGTGCAGTCTCTGAGTAATATGATCCTGATTCTCCACAATTGATCCAACAGTACCCATTGGGACGTCAACCCCGATGGGTGTTATTTTGTAGCCTCCTTATATTTATAAGGAGTTATAAATATACTTTTCAGTTTTTAAACTAAGGATTGTTATTGACCAGACATTTGAATGGTGTATAATTCAACACAGAAGTGACTGTGGTATGGTGGTGTGAATCTATGAGACTGGACTCATGACAGTATCATTGCAAGGTTGAGAGCCCACCAGCTAAATATATCTAGCCAAGAGAGACTCTGTGGTCAGGAAATGTCCACTGATGAAGGACTAAAACATGGCTAACATGAACTGTGCATGGCAACACATGGCAATCTTTAACCATACACCAACCAAGTAAATGTTCCTAATAGGGGCAGCTCATGGTTAGTGGTGGTGTTTAGTGAGCTGCCCCTGTGATCAGAAGGCCATGGGTTCGAAAACCTAAACCTGCTTGTCCCTACACACTGCTCCCCAGGCGCTGTGTCACTGTCTGCCCTCTTCTTCACTCGGGTGAATAGGTTCAATACAGAGAAGAATTTCACACTATTCACACTGTGTGATGTGCTGAAGGGTGTTGTGTTTTTTTTTTTTTTTTTACACCTGACAAAAAATTTACTGTCCCGTTTAATAAATTGGTTCAGAGTCTAATCCTTTCTATGGCCTTGATTGTAAAATAAATTTTAATCTGTAATCAGTACTGTAACAGCCGAGGTATACTTCCATTCTTATTGTATCATTACTGTTGCATCACATATTCTCCCAACAAAGGCAGAAGCAAAACTATTACGATATGGATTTGTTTCATTAAACACATGTAAAACTAGTGGTTGGAAAATTGAGTCTTGTATTCTCAATGTCCTTGGCCAAACATATCTCCTTAAAGATGCAATTAGCTATATTTTCCCTGGAACGAGAAGACAGCATGGTCCCATTCACTTGGTGTGACTCAGACAAATGGTGTGGCAACTTTTCTGCACACCTGAGCTGGAACAGGGACGAAAGCTACTACTATATTAAAAACAGACTACAACAAAAATTGGGAATATGGAGAGAATAGACATTCTAGCTCATGCTATTTTAAGAAGCAGTGTGGTGTTTTAAAGTAAAGCATGTACAATACAAAGCTAGAGGCAGCATTTTCATTTATTTAATTTCTAGTCAAAACAACCATTGCACAGGACAACAACGTCAGCGATTGTACACTTTAATGATTTGTTGCCAAACTTTTTTTTGCCTTACCAAAGCGTTAATTCTGTACACTCTCACATAAACATGTGATATTTTAGAAGCAAATAAAAACCTTCTCTGAGAACCATATGCCAGGTTTCTTGTGGTGTTTTGTACAATTTATCCTTGACACCTAGAAATACTTTCCTCTCATAGTGGAAGGATGGACAGAAACTTGTACAGTTTTTTAATAAATCTTGAGCATGAGTGGCCATTGGTAAACTTTAAGTGCTGTTTCTTTAATGTCAACAGTTTTGTTGGTCCACCAGACCTTACACATTTGGTAGGAGTCTCATTTTCTCTTTATATCTTCGATTCCCTTTACTTACTTCAGTTTTGAAACTCCAGATTTTTTTTTATTCATTTTTCATTTGACAATCTTTTGAAGTGGATTAGCCTTTTAAGGTTCACCTGAATTTGCAGGGCAGCTGAGGTGTATGGGGGTAGTTGCCCGTGTCAATTTTAGTGTCTCCTTATTTGTTAGCATAACATTTATGATAACAATGCATGGGTTTAAGATTGGAACGATGGAAGTTATAAGTGCCGGCAGGGCTCAGAAGAATAGGAAAACAAATTCAATATTGATAGATGGTACCTTCAAATTTTTATGAGGATTTTGTGTAATCTTTTTATTAAATACAGTTCTTATTCTGAAGCTAAATACGTTTGCACTTTTGAAGGAAAACTAAAAAAAACAAACAAACTGGCATTTGAACACTAATGCGAATAGATTCTAACAACATGTCTTTGCTAAAGAGCCAGTTATCATAAAATATAAAACCATTTTTGGATGGTATTAAATAATAAACCAACCCTGCTTTCAGACTAGAAAGTTGTTTTGACTGCAAACCTTTATGGTATGTGATAACTTGTTCTTGCATTTATATCTATGCATAGTGTATTAAATCACATTTAGTAATTTGACTTTCTTTAGCTGTTTCAGGTTCTCCTCAGTGCCATTCTAGGAAGAAAATCTTTTGTCTCTTAACTGCCCTGACCTCATTAAAACTAATATATCTGCTTTCTTGCTCCTTTCCAGTCTACCTTTGATGCCAAAGGTACAGTCCTGTCATTAAACTAGCTTATGGAGATGCGGTTAAGATGACTTTGAAACAATTTGAAAAGAATACACTCTTAATCTGTCAAAAGGTGAGTCATTAAAGAAGCACTCCAGGTAGTCTTGACTGTTTTTCATTTTCGTCTCTAACCCATTTTGCAGCACTTGCTGTATAGTATAACTGCCATTGAAAGAAGTATGAACGCAATTACAAGCAGCGGTTCAAAGAGTGAGTTTGCAAACAACCTCGACAACCACCCTATTCGTGTGTATTTGTAGATCTGGTAGCGAATATGACAAAGGCCTAATCTCAGGGCAAACCGCATTTTCACGACATCCATTTACCCTCCGAAAGCCAGATGCTTCTTTGTGAACAGACAGTTGAAATCAAATTTGAGAAAACAGCAGACATAGTAACGTCCCTCTCCAGAGTTTGGCTTTGTCATATTACAGCCATAATCACATTTGATCGATAATAACTAAAGATTCCAAAACAAAACAGAAAACACCCGAAAGTGCTGCAGCATTATGGGAAATGGAGAGTCGGGAGAACAATCATCATCTGCTTAATGGGCTACGCTCAAAAAGGCACTGATTTACAGGGCCACAAATAATTTATTGTGCCGGTCCAGTAATATTGTTGTAATAAGCCATCTAAAACAATTTATTGGATGTTCTCCAACCATAACTCAGACCTGCCGTGCATGTTTTATGGACAATCAATCACGAGTTTAAAAACATGCGCTACAGCCTCGCCGTGCCTCAAATGACACACATGTGGGTCAGAGGAGTGAGATTGGGAAGAATGAAATAAAGACTGAGGGTGTGAGAGTCTCTTAGTACATTGTGCACTTCTGTGGAGCAATACTTGGGCATAGTGATAATGTATTTGAAAAAAAAAACCCTGATCTACTGCTAGACAAATAAGAAACTTTAATCATTTTTGTTTTTAGCGCCTCAGGCAAAAGTTAATTATTGTTAGTGTGAGATATGTGTGTTCGTGTGCTGCCTACTGCATAACAAACACCAGCCTTGTGCTTCCACACACTGGCCACTTTATGTGGTAGCTAATGTTAAGGCCCACTACGTAGGTCTTCAGTTACAGACCCTTCTGTTGTAATGCATTTGTCACCTGAACTGTAGTATGTTTATCATTCATTAGGTTCTGCAAACAGAACCAGGGTTGGCAAGAGTTGCATCCTGGAATGTTCTCATTCACATCACTAACATATTGGAATTACTGTTGCACAGAGTACTGAAACTTCAATAGCTTTTTAAAACAGCTATTTGTCAAACAATGTAAGTTGCAATAAGAAAGGATAAACCTTTATTAGTCCCACAGACGGGGAATTTGCATTTAGATATACAGTTAATAAGTTAACTTTTGATGCATTCAATGTTTTCAGTTATCTAGATTAAATAATACCTATCTTTGTCACGTGGGTGTTGTGGATGTGATAAATGGGACGTGTATGCAAGAGTCTGGCATTATTGTGTAAAACAGGGTAACATGCAGCAAACACAAAAGGTTCAAGAGAGATGAAGTACTGGCTCTTGCAGCAAAGGGTACCAACACAGGTAACAGAAGGACAACAGCCTTTACAGAAACACACACAGCATTCCCCTGGATCAGTTGGACAAAGGGCCTAACATTAACCCTCTAGAGATGTGACGGAATAAGAGCGCTCATATTGAGCCTTACAGGGATCAGACGGCCAAAGGTCCTCCCAGTGACACTTACAGGGATCAGAGAGGCAAAGGCCTTCACACTAACACATACAGAGTTCATGCCAGAGATGCTGTCTCAGGACTAGGGGCCAGATCTCACACACCTGATGGGTGGGGCCTAGACAAAACAACCAACATCAGGGCATGGCAACAGGTCTTGCCATTGGATCTTCATACACTTAACGAGCAAAGCCCCATCATGGACTTTGCTTGGGAGGCAAGCCACCCATTCCTAATAACAGAGGCCTGCAAACAGCAAACTGTAAGAGCATTACATTTTGGAATAAAATTTTGCACCAATTTTGTAATCAATGATTGATTTATTATTTATTAATAAATGTATTGTTATCTCAAGCAGAGTTTATTAAGTATCAGCATGACCTGTTCGTCCAGCAAACTAGTTCAGGAGGGATACAGCAATTAACCTTGTAAAGCTCTCCTTAATTGCGCTGTTAAAAAGAGTTTCTCTTGAAATAGGGGAATTAGGGATCAATTTGATTATTATTATTAATTTTAAGAGCACGGTGGCGTTATTGCAGCGGAAGAATTGACTTCACAAGACAGGAAACTGAAATACTGGTCACGCTCAGAACAACATTTATTTTACACGAGACAACATAAAACACACAAACTAAACATGAATGAGATGATGTGAAAATGACTTTGATAAGCTTACTGAAAGTTACTGATAAATCCTGGAACAGCGAGCTTCAGGAACAATTCAACTCAGTAATGAACAAAGATTAGCGCATATGTCAATCCTTCCACCAAAGTTTCTGCTCTGCTCCTTACTGCTGCTCTTGGGAAGAAGATTGGAGCTCCCTTGAAGTTTCAGAATGTGGTTGAAGCTTGGAGAGGTGTTGATCTTGGGGTTTCAGAGGTGAATGAAGCAGTGGAGTGGACGGCTGGTCGTGAAGTCTGGACTGATGTTCTGGTCCAGCTCCAGGTGTTCTTGCTTAGTTGGTCTTCATCACTGCTCTGCCCGACTCTGCCCAACTCTGCCCAACTCTCATCTGCTTTGCTCCTCTGCCCAATTTCTCTGTGCATCTGAGTGGCTTATATGCTGAGGAAGCAAATGAGGAGACTGACCCCCATCTTCCACAGCTTGGTCAGTCAACAAAGGGCAGCCTTTGGGCAGCAGGGCCTCAACAGAGGAGAAGTCATTTTATGGCCCCCTGCAGGCATGAAACTTCTGTTATCTGATTAAAGTTCAGAACTTTGGAACAATCCGTGGTTGTAATTTTGTTTCTAGGGTGATTTTGCAGCCATTTAGACATCAAACACATTATACTTTTGACAAATATTTCACAGATAATGGCTTAATTTACATACACAGTCTAATTGCAACCATTATTATTCAAACCAGACTTCAAAATGCCTGAAGATCATGTTGTTACAATTCCCTTATTCATACATGTTCAGAGATTTAAGATTTAGTTAAAATCAATGAGATATCTGTGTCCCTTTGTGCACATGGCCAGAGTTTTAACGTCAAATGGCTATTATAAACATGGATGTTATAGCTCACTGTTCATTTCAAGACCAAACATGATTTATTTTATCATGAAGCAAAGAAGTAACTTGAAGGAGAGCTATGCGTTCTTCTGGTTGATACCAGGGTGATTTGCAAATTAAATAGGGAGAGGTAGCGCACAGGGTAGTTGTTGCCCAACACAAATATACAAATTCAAGTAATTTTTGAAAACAGAAATTGATCCTTTCCACTTCTTTTCTGAAGGATTCAGTCTGTGTGTATGTGAAAGGAATGCAGGACTCTTTACAGGACTCTGGACTGCAATTCTCCATTTAAAGGAAAATGTAATTCAGGACTAGATTTAATCCTTGTTGTTCAGACAGTGATGAATGTTTCGAAATTGCTCCATGGTATCATCTGATATTGAGTGATGTGATTCAATGCTCGGTATTGGTATGAAAATGTGGTCATTAAAACCAACTCTGTAGAAGATAACCTTAGCTGAATCTCTCTCTCTGTCTCACTTTCCCTTTCTCTCTCTTTAACTTTTTCTCTCTTACTCTCTTTCTCTTTTGCACTCTTCCTCTTGCTCTTTTTTCTTTCTACCTCTCTTTCTCTCTCTCATTCACTTTCTCTCTCTCTTTCTCTCTCACTCACTTTCTCTCTGCCTCTCTCTCTCTTTCACATACACACATACACACACTCACACACTCTTTTCCCATCCCATTGGCCACAATCCAGTAGTGCTCTGCACATCCCTGCCATTGTCCTGCGGCCCTCCGGATAGCTCCGCTCATGCTAGGGACACAGATAATCCGGCCGTATTATGGCCCGTTATTTAATTACGCCTCCTCTGTGCTAGGGCTTATCTGGCTGGGCTGGTCCCCTACCTGCTAGAGCTCTGTATCGGCTAAAAAGAGAACATTCCTCTAATCAGTGTTAGGGCTTCCCACTGCTTTCTGGAGCCACTAAGCCTGGCTCTCTGCTCCTGCACTCTTTGTCTGCCTGTGCTCCTCTCTTTGCTTCACTGCGTTACTGAAAGAAAATACTAGTGCAGGACAGCTGTAGGCCACAGCCTGAGGAAGGCATGCATAGCAGTTAGTTACACGTAAGGAGTGGGAAACAGTTCCATGCGAGTACAGCACACTCAGCTGTAATTTCTTTTAGCTTGTTTACAACGTGTTGCATAAGAGAATGCAAAACTAGAGACAGTTAAGGAATGTTAAACAACTAGCCCTGTGTGTCAGTATGCACAACATTCATACACTATATGCTTAATGAACTACAGCTCACAGTCAGGTAGCAACTGGTTATCGCTGGGACAAAATCATTTTACCTTTCTTTGACCTAATACAAAATGATAAATTATAAAAAGCATTACAGTAAACGCCCAGTTTTATGCGGATCAGGATTTGCGGATTCAGTCACACTTGTCCCAATACTTCTGTCCAGCGACCTTCCAAGTTGCATATCTCGGCAGGGAATTTAAATTAAAAGAGGCGAACATGGGTTTACCTTCACATTTTCTTTAAGGGTAATTCATTAAACTGAGTTTTAAATGAAGTTAAAGTCTTTGGGGTTTTTATTGGCATATTTGGGGGCATATATAGGCAGTTTTAGGTTCTTTTTTTTAATTTTATTTAACCAAAACACAAAATCAAAAGCTGTTTTCTTTTTCCTGTAAAGTTCATTTTGGGTATACAAGGTTTTGCTCTAATATTGACACGCACTTAATGTCATGTATTTAAGTACAATTTTAATAAATTTGCTTTGACTATGTTCAAATGCACTCTGCTAACCTAAGCAAAATTATTATTATTATACTGAGTTTTTTTTAAATTTAAAACAGTTGTCTTCCAACTAAATGGTTCATTCATTGATTTTAAACATGTCAGCCTTAATTGTGTCCTTGTGCATCATTCAATCTAGAATATGATGACAACTACATAACAGATGGACTCATCATCACTGGGGCCAAAACCACTGCAGGGAGAAAGTAGTGAATGAGGCTTTGAGGTTGTCCAACTACTTTGCAATTTAAAGGGCAAAATATTTCCCAAAAACAGACAGTACAACCAATGAGGTTGAGCTTCCTTCACTAGTGAGGTTTTAACGTATTTCAATCTACATAAACGGAAAGTAAATTCAGTGCATGGCTTTTTCTTGGGCATAGTAGCTGTTTAAGTCCATGGAGGGTCTGTGCACATTATTGATAAAGTGTTTTTATTCAAGAAAGCAGGCCATATCCTAAGCTACATTGTTATGAGGCGAATTCTCCACTTGAATTATGAGCAGTTCCGTGTAAAGTGAGGGGTCGATAGCTTGGAGGCTACAGCTCATCCTTTCCATACACAAATAGAGGGCCATGAGCTGTGTGTGCGCCATTACACAATGTGCAGCAGCACAAGTGTCAAATCTCCCATTAACAGCATATTGATCCTGTCCTTACAGTTTAGTGCAGCCCACCTCCTCTCCTTTCTCATCACTTTCCTTTTCTCTTCTCTCTCTCTCTCTCTCTCTCTGGCCTCTGGGTTTGTATGCGAGGCTCCTACTTTTGTAGAGACTGTGGGAAGATTATGGTGGGCTTCCTACACCGCCAAATGACTAATAGGCTGTCCAACTAGATAAATTACTCTTTAAGCAAGAGAAAATAGCTCCAGTGAGTAGCTTCCCACATCTCTCTCTCTTTCTCTCTCTCCCCTTCTCCATCTCTTTTCTCTCAGTCTGTCTCTCGCCCTCCCTTGCCCTCTTCTAAATGCAACAGGTCTTGTCAAGCACTCGGCTCATTGTGAGTACAGCACGACAATAGAGGTATTATGCAAATTAATCTTGTCTGTGTCAGTGGATTATGAAGACCCCCATCCACCCCCCCCCCCCATTCCCCTTTTCCCCTTTCAGTCTTTTTCTCCTCTCTCAGCTAAGTAGAGAGGTTTTAAAGCCTGGTGTCATGAGTCATTTTCTATAATACTACCCTTTCTGAGTCAGCCTCTCTTCATTGCTACCCCTTCATGTTGTCTTGTCATTTCCAGCCTTTTACCTTTTTTTGGGGGGGCCTTATTGAATAGTGATTGTAAAGAATGTCAAGATAACATCACAAAGCAAATGAAAATGACGTGTAAAATGCTACAATTGGATTAGAGGTGTATCATCAGATCTCAGTGAACAAAATTAAAAAAAACCCTCAGTTTCCTTAGGAGTCAGCAGCCATGCCGTGTTCTGTTCCCTTCTGGTAAGAGGAGGAACTGCAGCTAACATCTCAGCAGAGAAAGGTACCACAACATGTCAGTAGTGGAGGATTGGAAAAACCAAAGCACATAGAGCAGAAACAAACACAAAGGGACACATTCTGCTGTGCTGGTTTCACCAGTCAAACTGAAATAAATGGAACTAAATATCCTAAGGCTGTGGGTTTAGCAGTGGCTGAGAGTGTATTTGTAGCTGTGGACTTAGGAATGGTGCAGTTTTTAATGTAAGATCAATACAGTTCTTTGATGCTCACAGAAAGCATAATTTAGACTTACAACTTGATTTTATAAAAGTTGACAGACTCAAGTTCTTACTGAAGTTCAGGATGGATTTGGTAGAAAAGATAAAGACTTTAAGGTGACTAGATGGAAATGTCATCTACAGAGGAAAAAAAAGGGAGTATGATTTTATACCTAAAACTTGTCCTTGACAGGTCCAAGTTGGCAGAGCGGTTTTCTAGAGCTGACACCTGGAAGAGGAATTTTCCAATGTTTAAATGCTTCAAAAAGTACCATTCACTCCCCAGTACATACCTTTCAAACAGCCTGTTTTTAATACATTGTTTTTGTGATGTCACAAAAGCCTAGGAATATATGCCTTTCCACATACATCAGTTTAGTTCCTATCTTTCACACCGACATGTATACTGTATATATTTTTTTGTGCTTTTGCTTGTTTATAAAGAATGCTTTTGAAAAACGTTGACTGTTCTTCAATATCAAGAAATGGACCGGCACATTCGTGGGAAAGTATTCTTGAGGAGTTTGCAATCTTGCAAGGAAGGAGAAGGCACATATAGTTGAGATATAATTTGCTATTAAGCATAATAGCCTAAAAACTAAAAACCGAATCAAACTAATTACTCACTTAAGTCTGATATTACTGCATATTCAAAAATTTTATTTTTCATAGATTAAAAAAACAGAAACTATGTTCATTATTTCACTGATGCAGCATCTTGATCGGGTATAACAGTAACAGTAATCATGTATGGATGTTCCCAAGCCATGGGGGGAGTGTGGAGCAAGGGGCTGAGATGCTAAATGACAGGCTGAAGAGATCATTTAGAGTGTTCTCTATTGACCACTTCTCTTCGGCTGTGGCTCGCAGATGGTACCCTTTTGCTTTGCTAGTTACAAAATAAATTGAATTCTTAAATATAATTCCTAATAAAATATTTAAATTGGTTAATTTAATACTTTAATGGGTTATCTTAATAAACAAAGCCTTTTAATTCCTGGTTAAAATGTCTTGATGCTCTGAAGTGGTGGTTCCCAACCTTTTTTCCTTGAAGCCCCCCTTGCCAGTCCAAGACAAGCTGGGCCCCCCCAGGCCCCCCCACCCCAACTCCTACCTGCATAGACGCACAAAAAGAATAAAGTGATTAATTACACACTTTTATTTGCAAAAAATGAACAGTGGTTGTAGTTTTTTGTTCTTATACTCTTATGCACACACACACACACACACACACACACACACTTTTACGTTTCTCAGACATTGGGATTTTATTAATTTAATGTGTACAAATATAATTTTAGTAACATCAGTGCAGACAACCCCCTGTGATCTCTAGCGCTCCCCTGGTTGGGAACCACTGGTCTAAAAGACAGTATACGAACAAGGAATGCCAAAAGTAATTAGTATGGGCAAGCATTGTATAGTAATTGTGTAGAAAATATTTAATAACCATAGTAAAGAAACATTTCAATTGTAATACAATAAATTTTTTTCAGCAATACACCAAAATTGAACACATAAGACGAAAAGGAAAGTTTCAGCCAGAACTGCTTTATGAAAGAGCACAATACAAGGCAACCAATCAGAACAGATGTCATGTAGACATATCATTCTTTAAGGGACAGTAACCAAAAAAAGGCCTGTTTAGGAGATGAGGAAAGGCTAGGAACTGGTCATATAAAAAGTAAAATTCAATTAAGAAAGAAAGAAGCCACAAGTTTGACCTTTTGATTAAAACTCAGAGCCGACAGCTCCAAGTTCTTACCAAAGCGGAGGGTTGCATGGCTTTGAGAGGTGAAATTTAATTTCTAAAGTGACTAGGCGGAAATACCACCTATAGAGGGAATAAAGATGAAAAAAGGGGAAAAAAACATTCCCAGACATTATGGCAGACATTCCTGTTCATGATATGAAGGCTAAATTAGATTTGCCCATTCTCTGATCTAATAAAGGCATTCCTGCTTGCTGTAGAGCGGAGGGAGGGGAAGATGTGTGCGGACTCTAAATTGGTCACTGCAGTTGGTGGAAGGCAGACGATGGGGTGCAGAATTTTGCAGCGCACCTGTTTCCTCCATCCACCTTCATTCACTCTGACCATGCTCAGGCTGCTGCGCTGCTTAATAATAACTCTCAGGTCCCGCTCCTACGGCGTCCGGTGATCCGAACACCGTATTCAGCTGCTTTCACCCCGCTGAGAAGGTGAGGATGGTGATGGTGAAATGAGAGGGAAGAACACACACATACATGCACAAAGACCTATGATTACACAAACACATGCCTGAGCAGACAGGCAGACACAAGCTGTTTGTATCCCAGAAATGGAGGGAATAGGCTTTAGTCGTGTGCAAAAGTGTGAGCACCCTCAAATTACATTGTGTTGATTTTCTAAATCTTTACACATTTTTGACACAGAACACACTTCTATACATTTTAATGCACCATTGTGGTTTATTTATTTTTTTTTAAAATATGAAAAATGTGTGAAAAATGGATAAATGAGCAAATGAATCAATGAATAATGTAAACAGGGTCCTTTTGAATCGAGATCAAAATGTTTCTAACTGTCTGGTTTAGTTCGTTACAAACAGCATGGTACAGCTGACAGCGTAGCATTTTAAACTGAATCTCTATTAAAGTTTTTCTCGATTGCTTAAACACATTTCCTGAGACTATGCCTCGTATTCTCAAAACAGTAAACACAAATCCATAACGTCTCACCCAATATCCCAAACAACGTATTTTCAGGTCAAAATGAAGTTCTACACTCAAAACCATTCACTCTTACAGAAAAAACAAACTTTGCCCAAAGACATCACACACAAGGCCCAGAGACTTTCTTGTTTTCTCCCTGTGTCTTTCTTTGTCAGTGTCAGTGATCCGTTAGATCCATGCTAATATAATCCTAGTTTATTGGGTCTCTTTCCTTCTCTTATTGTATATAGTTTTGATGTTGCTTCAGTGCATGTTTTTCTTTCCAATATTTTACTAATCATCAAGCATTTAGTGTGTTTATGTGCTATGTCAGTGACACCCAACTTTGGTCTTCGTAGGCCAGGGCCCCCTTCCTCAGAAACACTCACTAAACCCAGTTCAGGTGAACCAGGTGTGTTTGAGTGGGGTGATCACCAATTAGTTCTTGACACTGGCCCTCTGGGACTGAAGTCAGGGTAGGCCCATGCTATAAAAATAAAGGATATTCTTATCATTATTGCTAGCAGTCATAGTAGTAGTAGTTGTAGCAATATATCTTGGGTAAACATGGGCTGTGGGCAATAGATACTGAGAGAAAAGAAAAACTAGTAAATCATACTTCATAACCCCTTAACAACATTAATAATTACTTTTTGATAATATTTCAGCATTACTTTAAATTGTTAGTTCGATTTTGCATGCCGTAAATAAGAGTAGCTTTAAATTGAATAGAGAAATGGCAATAATTGTAATTTGTAATGATGCTTTCGTGGTCCTTCCAGTGCGTCTTTTAGAATCACTAGTAAAGCACACTTAAGTAAATTAAGGGGGGCAGCGCATTCCCAAACTGTAGGCAGTATAGAGCAGGAAGAACCAAGAGCTCTCAAATAGGATCTACAAGGGAATTACATTGAAGAAATTAAATGTTCCAGAAGGACCTTAGACGGCTAATCAAATCGACGTCCCATTTGACGATTTGGGATGTGGTACATTTGCTGCATTTTTCTTGGTCTCTTTATTGAGATGAAAAACAAAATCAGCTTGTAATGTGACACATGTAGATGCAGTTGGCAGATGAGACAAACGTAGTGTGATGAGGAGTAAACTGCAGTACTCTACTTCCACCTGCTGGTCAGTGCTGTCATTGCAATTACTTTTCCTGCTTTAGAAAGGCATGAACTCTACCTGCCTCTACGTACCTTTACCTGCCCATACCTACCTCTACCTGCCTCTACGTACCTCTGCCTGCCACTACATACCTCCACCTACCTCTACCTACATCTCTGTACCTCTACCTACCTCTACCTGCCTCTACGTACCTCTACCTACCACTACATGCCTCTACGTACCTCTACCTGCCTCTACGTACCTCTGCCTACCGCTACCTACCGCTACCATACTTCTACCTACCACTACCGGCCTCTAAGTACCTCTACCTACCACTACATACCTCTACATGCCTCTACCTACCTTTACTTGCCTCTACCTACATCTACCTACCTCTACCTACCTCTGCATTTGTCTACCTGCCTCTACCTGCCTCTACCTGCCCCTACCTGCCTCTACATGCCCCTACCTGCATCTACCCAACTCTACCTACCTCTGCCTGCCTCTGGCTAACTCTGCCTGCCTCTACCTGCCTCTGCCTACCTCTGCCTGCCTCTACCTGCCTCTGGCTGCCCTTACCTGCCCCTACCTGCCTCTACATG